>JAZGTJ010003258.1:11775-36491 GCA_036877575.1 Botia almorhae | reverse complement strand
AAATCTTTAATATTTCCTCTACGTTTTACAACAAACTTGATTTATTTCAATGTGTAAATATGATTTTAAATTCCAGATTTACAATGTGGTCTCAGACTTGTGGACACCACAGCATAAGTATTTGCCCAAGCTAATTTACTTACTCAGATTTATTCTGCCTCTATGTATGAGACTTCTGGAGGTATGTTGTGGTTAGAGGTGTATAGCTTTACACATTCTCATCTTATGACTAATGGTTCTTGGCAGGCTCTGTTGATAGATGTTCATCAGAAGTTCAGATAATGTATTATTGAGCTTAGTGCACAATGCCTGATAAGCACTTAAGAGCTATTGATAATCTGTGTAACAGATCTTTGACTATTGTAGTCCTAATATGTTCTTTAAAGCAACAGTTCAAACCCAGCTGCAGTCGTTCAGTAAGTGACTTGAAACTCATATTATGAGTTTCTCATATTATGTAATACTGTGGAAGAATACGAGGAATATGAATATAAATATCTCCAATACTGATTGTAAAAACTGTACCAGAGAGATGGCTGCTGCATTTATGAGAAAAACTCTTTTTATATGTAGATGAACATGGGCTGCAGCCGAGTGTTTATTTTATGATGTTTCGCCTTGTCTTTTAAATTGTGTTTTGGAAGTGTTAAATGCAGGCCCTAGGCAGAGAGAGAGAGAGAGAGAGAGAGAGAATGAATGAATGAGTGTTTGTTAGTCAGTGCAGGCTCTCTCCTTAGAGATCACACATCATTTGTACGTTGTGCAGCAGTTCATTCATCATTAATTAGCAGAACCGTGCGAAACAATGTGTATTACTTACCCTCTCTCTCTGTATTACTTACCTGTGGGATGAGAAGAGCCGTATGCGTGTGTGTATCAATCTATGCCTAATTTACCCCAGCGTGTTCTGTTGTCAGTGCGTAACTGCTCAACAGTTCAATTACACTTGCTCGGATGTTTTTGTTGGGAGGCATGAATGCATGTATGCACAACCGCAAAGCCTTCCTAACGAACATGTTTTCTGTTTGTTAACAGCAGCATCAGGCAAAAATCTGATTTTTTTATGTGGCCTCCTTTTCAATTTACAAATTGGAATTTGAATTGTCCACACCCTGCAGAAAGTAGATTTTAGTAGCTTTATTGACAAAACAAAAATGGTTACATCATTAATTTCTTTCCATAAAAACATTCATATAAAAACCATCGCAATTCTCAGAACAGATTCTAATTCTTTAAATGAAATATTTCGAATGTATTTCATATATATGGTTCGAGAAATAATTTCAAAAGATGGTTATTAATATAATGTTTCTAAAAATACATTTTGATGTGATTTTCATTCTGCTTCGTTAAATTCCAAATCAAATTAGAATTCTACATTCAAATAGAATTTTTAGTTACTCTCAGTAAAATTCTAAATGATGCCCAATGATTTCCTCTATATATGTGTCTTACTGTTCCATACGTCACATTCTCTGTGATGTGAGGTATGTTTGTAACATTCTGTTTATGGTGTATTACTGCTGTCAAGCAGATAGTAATACTGTAAACAAATATAAACTCACATATTGCTTTGGGGCTGCGCATGCTTTTGGTCAGAGTGTGTGTGTGTACATATACAAATCAATACAGCATTGTTTGAACGGGGTTGTGTGCAGCGGTGAGGCTGATTAAACTAAAAATCCAGCAGCTGAGTTTGACCTTTCTTTCAAACACATTATTTCACAGTGTAGAACTCGATAGCCAATCGATAAACATCATGCACTCCTAGACCTTCAACTACCTCTTAAACACACACATACACGTATATTGTGGGTCAGCTGCTTTATAAAGTATTAATGGTCTGTGTCTTTGTATGCATTGTCTGTAGGTTGTCTCTCTGATGATAAGATTTGATGTTAATGTCTTACCTCTGTACTGTGAGGACCATTAGGTCAGAGCTGTAAGATTCAAAGAAAAAACATCAGCTTTTCTCAACACGTCAACAAGTCTAAAGAGAAATTTCACAAACTAGACAAACATTACGTTACATGCATTTGTGCATTCCCAGACACTGTACTCCAAATAGATTTAAAAAACATGCAGTGTTCCGGTAGCTCAATTGGTAGAGCATTGCATTAGCACAGCAAAAGTTGTGGGTTCGAATCCCAGGGAACATTTTCTGATAAAACGTGTAACTTAAATGCATTATAAGTCGCTTTGGATAAAAGCACCTGCCAAATATATCAAATAAACATTTACTGTGACTTGGAATTTAAACTCATGACCTTGGTGTTGGTAGCACCATGTTCGCACTTACCATGCGGAGAAGCACAGAGCGGTGTAGGTGTCAATGAGCAGAATAAACTCCTAGATTTTACTGAAGCTGCACGAGAAGGGTTTTTGCCTTTTCTGAATACGCCAATTTAATGTTGCTCACTCAAAATTTGTTATCTGCCTTCAGGTGCATAAAAAGAAAGTCTCTGCGTCTCGGTGAGATGATGTTTGAGTGTAATGATGTTTCAGCCACGGTGTGCGAGTTATAAATAGATCCACTGACTTGCGGCACAGATGGGGATGTTCTGTTTATTTCGCATTTTACCTCACGAGGCGAGACGTTCAGGGAACGCTCTCACAACCTGCTTAAATCTCATTGTGTTGCTACGTCTAAATATGTGCATTTTAATGCCATAAGTAATAGGAAAAGCTGAAGTAACAAGCCCTTCAGGTCACAAAGATGAGTCATAGATGAGAGTGGTTTCTAATGAGGCAAACAGAACATCAGCCGGGGCAGGTAGTGCAAAACTGCAACTTTCTCAACTGCCTTGCGGAACAATAAATGTCATGAGGAGGCTGTAGCAATTCACGAGGGTGAGGATAATGTTTCTGAAAGCGTTTGTTTTGCATGTGGTCAGGAAGTTTAGTGACATGGTCGTCAGTGGAACATTCAACAGTAGGCGTTCCTGTAGCTAAGTTGGTAGAGCGTTGCACTAGCAACACAAAGGACATGGGTTCGATTCCATGCACTGACAAAAATGTATAACTTGAATGAACTGTAAGCGTCTGCCAAATGCATAAATGTAAACATTCCTTAACAGAATCTCTTGATTAATAAAGGGGGTGGGGTGTATCTTGGTGTTAGAGGTAGAGATCAGGTAAATTTTATTGTCGCCATCTGCAAACAGTTCAGATTACAGTAAGTGTTTAAACTTTAGAAGGAGACTAAAGCTAAAGTCTCAGTTGAATGTCAGTAAAGTTCCACAGCATTACTCACTGTCAAACATCCACAGCTGTAAATGTGACTGAAGCACTTTATCACTGCTGGAACATTTAATCTGTCCCAATGTTTTAATATAGAGTAAAGAAATGCATCTATAGCTCTCTTCAAAAAAGCACTGGACTTCAAAGGGTGTGTGTGTTTATGCGTGTGTGTTTATGCGTGTGTGTTGTGCTATGCGATACATGCTTTATCTGCAGATAAAGCTCGACACAGCAGAATACACAAACAACACTTCAAGTTCATATCTCATCTCAAAGATCTGTGCTTTACGCACACTAAGAGGCCAAGAGGATTGTTATGCACTTACAAAAAAAGTACCATGGCAGGACCTGGTGCTACTTTAATAGCGTTGTATTTGAAATGAATTTTGGAGTATCATTTTGCAGTACATCAGTTTGCATAACACATTGCAATGGTACAACATCTGATACATCACTGTACCACACTCCACAGTACACAGTAGTGCTGTAAAGGTGACACCTCACTTTTCCATACAGTAAGACTGCTAAGATGTTGTTTTGAAAGAGAGAGAGAGGCCTTATTCCCTTCTTCTGTAAAAATCTTTGCTGAACCAGCCATTTGAAGATGTGCTTTCTAATCAGTTTAAGTGTGGCAGAGCATGTGTGCTTTCCTCTGCTGAGATCTACAGCTCTGATGTACAGTGATACAGTAAGAGAAAAAGAGCAGGGCATTTCACTTTCTCTCTCTCTCTCTCTCTCTCTCTCTCTCTCTCTCTCTCTGTCTCCCTTCCTGTGGGAGTCATCTGCTTTACGCTGATGTATTGGGGGGTACTGGTTTCGTTGTTGTTGTTACACACACACACACACACACAGAACACTCTGGAAGCCTCTGGAGTCTGAGGCTTTGTGATGTGAAATGGGTCAAACTGGGCTGTTACTGGGAGCAGTCCAGAACTCCACTGGGGATTCTGCTCCCTCAGCCTCAACCCAACAGCCTGGTACCACAAATACAGCACACTGTAGTTGCTAAAGCTTTTGCTAATACACTGGTGGGAGCTGCAGACTTTTTTATCAAAACTCAACACAGCTAACAGCACTGATTATAATGTACTACAACTAATATTACACACATCTCTCACTACAGATTGTACTGTACACCACGACCATTACTGCATGTTATTACTATACAGCAGGGCTATTCTGTTCTGTTCCTCAAGGGCCACATCCAAGTTTAGTTATAACCCTAATCAAACACAGCTAATCAAGGTCTATGGAATTACTTCAGTGCAGGTGTATGAAGGCGGAACTTAACAGAATTTAACGGAATTAAACATCCTAGCTACACAAAGAGCCCTTAACACATTACTATAAGTTAACACTTTATTGCTAATATGCTAATTTACTTCTTCAGTATTATGTAATAGCTGTAGTCTGCTGCAAACCTTTAGTTTATAAAAGCAAATGCATTTTTGATGGCAGGATTTACTGTCTTTTACATTATAGTTTGGGATTTTATGTTTTTTTTTTCTTATTTTGTTTATCCCAACGAACAATTTTAGGTCGTAAGACCATTTCCATAACATTTACTTTAAGGAAAAATACATAAAAAATGTTATCTTTATAAATTCTAGTAATGTTCAGACCGTTCGTTTTAGACATTTTACTTATTTACGTAAAAATATTTTATATGTATAAAATGTAATGTTAAATATAAAGTTCTACTAATGTTACTGCAAGTACATTCTACTAATCTACTAATGTTCTACATTCTACTAATGTTACTGCAAGAACATTTTTTAATAACTTTGAGAGAACTTGTAGAGAATCTTCCCTGTTTGCTGGGGTCCCCATCCCCTATTACCTCACTCTCTCTTTCTCTATTTTAAAAAAATGTTATAAAGTGCTTTTACAGCTAGTTAGCTCCTCATAATGGAGGTGTTATCCCTGTTTTTCCGCGGCCCATAGAGAGTCATTAGGTGACGCAGGGCTCCTGCCATGTGCATTTAGGCCGACTCCTACTACCAAGTTATCTTATTCCAATTACAGAGACACTGAGAGCCAATCCAGGCATCAGCAATCAGAGTCCAGCTCCACACGTCCTCACAGCGGGGAGGACACAGTGGCTAAGAATTACAGCGGCTCTTTAGAGCCCTACAGCACAGCCACTGACAATAAAGATTAATTGTTTTGTTGCTGATCTAAAACAGAAGACAGTGCCATTTTATGTAACATGCATATCTGTTAATGTATGATAATTATAATGTTGGTTGCAAATAAAGAACAAAAATGGAATCCATTGTGAAACAATCAATTTTAAGATTGAGTCACGGTAAAAGCAGGGCAGATGATTTTATGATGTTATGATGTTATCCTCTGTGAAAGGTGCAGGACTATAAAATGTTCATCCAATCATTTCATTCGGTCTGAATATAGATATGATAGGATGTGCTACTTGTCTGTCAAATTCAGTGTGGGTTAATGTGTTGGGGGAGGCATGGCTTTGGAGGTCACTGTGGAAGAGTGGATCTTATGCTTTTCTAAAGCTAGCTTGCTATTGCTAGCCTCTGGGAAATCGCCTATGGTACCTTTAAATGTCAAAATGATGACTGCCCAACTCTGATGTACTGTAGGAGCTTCCCAGTCCAGGCATGGCTGTAACCATGACTGATGCATGACTTGACAGCTACTCCTGAGTTATATTCCCCTTGAGCTTCCAATTATTGTATTCCAATGATGTTCTTATAATAATCTGTTGGTCAAACTTTATTCAACTTCTGTAGATCAGCTACATCAACTACATGTAACTAACTCTCTCTCTCTCTCTCTCTCTCTCTCTCTCTCTCTGTGTGTCTCTCTCTCTCTCATCTTTCATTTTTACAGATAGTGCTGCTGATGAAGGCTCTCTTTCATCCTCCTTCTGAATTCATTTAGTTTGAGAAGAGAAGACACTGATGAGCGGCGGACAGAATCAAAGACAAGATTTTACTTCACTTAGTTCTCTGGTGTTTCATCTTGACCTCTCAGGCGGCACAAGAACCACGTACATTTAAAACACCCTGATCTGCGCGATGTTGCGCGTTATATGACGACAGCATTAACAGTGGGCTAGTTCAAATCTGCAGACTGTTTTATTCACGGAGGTGTCATTCACTGAGGCTGTACAATAAACCAGTTGGGGTATCAGCGGGGCATGTTTAACCTGTAACTATGGAAACTGAGGGAGCGGTGTAGTTGGGCTTCTGTCCCATAGCCGTGCTGTCAGCAGTGAGCTGTAAATCCGTTTATTAGTGGCACTCAGTGACTTCCCTGCAACTCTTTGCTACCGTTCAGACACACATAAAGCCAGGACAGAAATCTGTTTATTTGGAGAAATCTAAATAACCAAATAAACAAACAATTTAAAGTAACCAAACAAATGAATTCTCAAAAAGTCACAGCGGCCTTTATTTAGTCATTCAGTGCATTTAATATGTTCAGTTGCTGGGACCGCAATTCGGTATTATTGTTTTCAGCATTATTTACTTGCTTCATTTTTTACTGTGATATTTTCTAGAAAGCAAAATCTGTAGAAGTGCATTTCTCATAAGGGATCAGTAGAACGGACAGCTGTGAAGTGCAGGGAATACATCTGGGCACATGTTGTTTGTTTGTTCATGCCTATGTTTGTGCATTGTGATCAGGAGAACCATCACAGCTGTCAGCTTCACTCCCAGCGCAGCACCATGGACAGCTCCACAACACTTCACAGGAAGTCAAGTGTCAGACACAAAACAGAAGCAAGGCTGTCTGCTCATCAGCTCACTCACAGAGCATCAGAAGAAACTGAGCAGGTGAGGGAGCCACATATAGTTCACACGTATCACTGGTTTTATTTGTAAATGTGATGGTGATAAATATCCGTGCATGCTGCATAAACTTTTAAAAGCTTTTAAAAGATGATACCATGGAGATATTTACACTCCTTGGTTAGATGCTTTCATTGGTGTAAACTTGTTTATTCGGTCATGTTATATAGTGCTTTTGACTTAAATAAAACCAGTTGACAGGAAGTGGAATTTACTGAATTTAATTTCAAAGTTCAATGGGTAATGGCATTGTGGGAAATTATGCATTTTTGACCCTGGCCTATTTTGAAAAAACAATGAAATAATATTATATATAATATATTAATATATATCTGTATATATATTTATTATGAAATCAAAATTTATATTGGTGAATAACGTAAACCCTTATAACTATAATATAGATAAGTTTGTGTTGTTTTCCAGAAATTTCACATCTGTTGCTGTTAACTCTTCAAGGAGACACGCCACCACTGACAAACAAATACGCAGATGTTCCATGCAGATCTGTGATGAAGGTAAGTCCATAGAGCAGAACTGTCACCCCAACTAGTGTTCTACCATAAGGGCCCCGCTAGGACCCTGTCAGGTGTTTGTTTGTGAGGCTCTCTAAATGTGTCCAATTTTTCCCTCTTAATTGCCTCGTGTGAAATTCCGTGGGGTTTGTACGAGTCTCTGATCATGGCTCTTCTCAGGTGCTAGATTAATCTCCCAGAGGTTTCAGAGCAGGGAACTAACACAGCTTGCTCTGCCTGCTTTATCTGAGTGTGTGCGTTCTTGGCTAAATTAAGTGAGTGCAGACAGCTAAAAACTGCAGTGTGTGAGCAATTGCCTTAGATTATAATTTATACATTTATTATAGTATCATATAATCTTTGTTTTACTGAAAAATGGACCAAATATTAATGACTCATTTTGTTTTAATTTAACATTTTAATTAAATTAAAATGCTCCTCAGAATTTATTAACCCCTTCTCTTAAAGGAATCCAAAAATAAAAAGTATCCTAAAATGTACCCCCCCTCAAGTCATCCTATACGACTTTCTTCTTCAGCCAAACACAAGTGGGGTTATATTAAATATCTTGCTATTCCCAGCTTTATAATGGCAGTGAATAGTGCCCGAGATTTGAAACTCCAAAAAGCCAATCTCTGCATCGTAAAAGTAATCGTTTCATCTCCAGTGGGTTAATAAATGTCTTTTCTTTTAAAAGCATATTGTTTCACTTCAGAAGACTTTTAAAAGTAACTTGGATTGTGTTCGGCTGAAAGTCATATACACGAAGGATGCATTGAGGCTGAATAATTTATGCGCTAATTTGCACTTTTCGGTGATCTATTCCTTTAATACAATCTGCCACAAACAAGCAATAGCAAGTAGCAAATCATAGATTTGCAAGACTGTGATGTAATGAAATCACTATGGGCTATTTAAAAAACGGGCAAGCCTTTAATATATCAAACATCAAGCTCCTGCATCTACAGAAAATACATCAACAAAAAAAATTATTTATGTGCCATTCGTATAATTCGTAATCCCAACAATGGTGTTATGGTTTTATATACTTGCTTTCCTCTAACTGTGTTATCTGTGAACATAAAAGCCATTTTATGTCCCAGAACTCTGATCAATTGAGTTCAGGAAGATAAATTGTGAAAAGTTGCTAGACTGCAGCTTCCTCACAGAACTCATCTTTGAACTGAAGTGGAATTAAAGTGGAAGTTATTCTACCCACTCGTCACTCGCTCTGACATCTGAAACCAATCTAAGCGCACCTCTCTCTCCCCTTAGCTAATCTGAGAAGGAATATTGAAAAGGTCACAAAGCTCTGTGGGACTTTATTAGTAAACCACATCTGAACTTCGGCAGACCCGTCGCCTCTCTCCGATTTCTGTCTCATTTTCTTTCTGTTCTGAGTCGACGTTACACGGGAGGCAGGAGAGCAAAAAAGATAAAAGAGATTCAACATGTGAGCCTGTTTTTTAAGTATATTTTGGGAGTCTAAAAGCCCCAATTTTCTCGGAAAAACTCCAAACACTTAGCGAAACCGGTTAACTAAACACAAATTAATTAATTTCTTTGCGGCCAGGTCTTTTATCTGTGAACAGAAATGCTAAATGAGATTCTGCTCTCAGAGGGAGATCACTGCTTCAGTCAGACCACCAAAACACAAATTCAGCCTCAGAATAACAACAACACTGGCACAGAACCCCTACCAGA
Source organism: Botia almorhae (assembly GCA_036877575.1). NCBI lineage: Eukaryota > Metazoa > Chordata > Actinopteri > Cypriniformes > Botiidae > Botia > Botia almorhae. The sequence goes on along the minus strand of JAZGTJ010003258.1, from coordinate 27,208 downwards.
TATTAAAGGAGAAATTACTCGCAGATCAATGACATCTCCTGAGGAAAAGTTGGCGAATAGCTCTATATTAAAGGCCTGTTGCTGTTTTTACATTGACATTTCATGGGTTTTGGTAATGAATTGATAACGATTTTATGTAAATTATGTTTGGGATTACCGCCTCATGCATCACAGTGTGAGATATGTGGGTTTAAAGTGACAGTGGACCCAAAAATAAAAATTCTGTCATTATTTACTCATTATTAAGCAGAAATCTGAAGCAGCTTTTTCCATGCAACAACAGCTTATAGTGACCAGACCAAACAAGACACAAAGTCATGACTTGTGCATTATATTTCAAGTCTTGTTAAGTCAAGTTATTCGATGACTTGGGATGAGAATCTAACAGAAATGAAGTCATTAGTCATTAATAATGTCTGTACTGCAGGTGGTCAGTTTTGGATGAACTTAACTGCCTTTTCACGGCCTGCATGATTATTGAGTGAGGCTAGTTTAAAGGTAATGCTTCAGATCTTCTGTATAATCAGAGCAGACCTGACTTTGTAGGACTTGTCCTGTGAAAGAGGGGAAATTAAATCCAGGGCTCTCCAGATCCTCCTTCATCCCGACTCCCAGGCCTCCCTTATCTCTCCACCTTCTTTTATGCTTCACACCTGGGATCATCATATCAATCAGAATGACCTTATTACGAAAGGTAGGAGCGAGAAAGAGACAAAACTAGAGAGAGAGAAAGCTGGCGAGTGCATCCTGGCCTAAACCCAGCCTGACTCATTTCTGTGATCTTTTAATACTCAAGCATCTACCTGCCACCCCGAACACACACACACACACACACATACACACACTGCCCAAGCACATCTGAGGAAAGAGCCTCATAAATTTCTCTCTTTCTTATGATTCTTGTGTGGGGAAGTCTGCGTCAATACACAGTTCTGGGTAGGAGGTGCTGTGGAATTCTGGGAGTATGTTCCAAACATCAAGGTTCTCTTCAAACTGTGTGTTGTTTGGATGCATGGCTGTGTCTGAAATCCATGGTGTTTTACTCTAGTAAAGGAAACGCAATTGTCAACTTTGTTGCTCTATTTTTTGTGTGTCAATGGTCTGATATACATATACAGGACAACATTTAATTTTAATTTTCTAAATTTCAAAATATGTTTTTAATGTGGCTGTTTTGTTCTTTGGCTTTTTTTATTGGTGATCCAAAAAATAAACTTCTGACCCAGTTGCTTCCAAAACAGCGTAAATTAATCATTAAGTCAGTGTAAATCACTCTCTGTCAGAGTATACACTGGCACAAGAACCCAGGGCATGACAAATAACGTCACATAGTAAATAACCAAAACAGGTCAGATTAGCATAATGTAGTAATGTCTGTTAATGTTATTGAGTAATTATAGTCTTACCAATAAATTATTTATCCTTGCATCAGAAAATGTTGACAACCCCGTTACATTTATTTTTAATTTTGACTGGCGCTTTTTGGCAATTTTTCACCAACCATAGAGTTCCTTGTGGCCAGGGCAGTCAGCCTTTACCTCTATTAAAACAAACACCAAGACAGCTGCTGGCTAGTAAACACTTACTCAGCAGTTGCACATTGTCTCAGTGGAGAGAGTTAGGAGCACGTTCCAAGTATCCTGGTTTAATCTTTATCTCGTTGGACGATTATTTCTGGGAGATGCCGTGGGCCACAGTTTGATTTAAACCTTCCCGGAGGCTGGGAAACTTCTGCAGGCTCAGATACACACGGCATCAGATTGACTTCTGGGGTTTGGCCATGTCACACTGCTTAGAGGCTTATTTTCCTGGGGCTTTACTCTACGGCTCCCCCTCTCTGGGGGGAAGTGGCACTGCGACAGGTTAGTTCCTCTTCGACCACAACCTGTGAGTGTTTGTCCTGAAGGCAAGCTTGCTGGCTGCAAAAACCACACGGGAGAAAAAGGTCCAAACCATGCAGGAAATGATGGGAAGCTGCAGCTTAGGCTACATGATGCAATATGTGCTCAGCCTGCCGATGACCCTCTTGTCTCACAATTGTTCTCAGCTCTTTAGTGCACTTCTGCCGAGGCCAAATCCCCACAACACTCCAATGCAACATGAGCTAACTAATAATGCAGGGGCCCTCCGCTGCTGATCAGAGATCTTTGTTTATTTGTCTTGGCAGTGGTTAAGAGTGTGATTTGGAGAGTGCAAACTGATCTGAGATCAGTATTTGAAGATAATGGCTTCCTTGAATATACCAAACGCTGCTTTAGATTTTGTATTAGTTACTGTGACGCAGAGACAGATCAAGAAAGTTGAGAAATATAAAGGGCAGAGAATGAAGAAATGAAAATGACTGTGAGACACTTGCTGTTATCTGTTTGTTTTTGCAGGATTCTTGTCTTTAATCCGTGAGTTTTGAAGAAAGTTCAGTGGAACTTACTCAGTCGTGACTTCAGAATGTGTTTGATGTGTGAGGTTGTTTTAGCTTATTACTCCATTGTGGCCACATTAATATTTTCTGGTACAAATAAAAACTCCACATTGTACTCTAATATACAGTGAGATAAGAAGACCTAGAGTAATGGAGGACATCTACAGTAACTACATTACTGTATCTACAATGCTGATGTATACATTTCTTCATTAGAAAGTATACAGTTGCCACAAATGTATTGGACGCTCACATTTAACCATTTCTGGATGTCATTGGATTGATAAAATAGACCTTCTCAGAAGGTCTTCCATTTCAACCTATTTTCTGAGTCATTTTTTCATTTACTTTCAGTCAGCTAGTTTCAAGATCATCTTTAGTGGTTGAATATGGTGTTTTGCCCTCGAGTTTACATTAGAGTAACAATAGGTGGAGTAAATAACAGTAGGTAGAGTAACAGGTGTTGTTTATCACATTAACTGTGGACAAGCTCCACAAATGTTTGACAGCCATAAAGTGTGTAAACAATCACAGTGAACTGCAGAAGCCAATGTTCACAACAGTGTTACAGTATGTGCTCTGATGTCATAAAATCTTGTGTCACACTTTCTCTTCTAAAGTCACAAGACGTGGAACCAGGTACAGGGCCCCAGCCTACTGCAATACACTGATTTCACACAGAAATGAAAATATAACCGTTGTCTTCAAGGTCTATATATTAATTTTGATTCTGGGGGGCTGAAGTGAAGCTGTTTGCATTTCAAAGGCAGCGGAGCAGCACGCGGGCCTGAAATATTCACAGCTTGCCGTGTGCAGCTCCGTTCTGCCTGTAACAAATTACCTCCCTCTCTCTCCCCACATACACAGACACGTTTATGTACACGCTGTGCACACGCTCGTGTGCCGCTCTGTGCTTATCTTTTAAACAGGAGATGCTATAGAGATGTCATTCATACAGGCATGTAATGTGCAGCATACAGAACGCAGGTCCAGAGGTACCCACAATGCACTGGGTCTCATCCGCTCTCGACTGCAGTTTTGAAGCTGTGAGGGGTTTTGTGGTGAAGGACACATTTGAACAATGTTTGTGTGTGCGCTCGTGTGACGCGTCAGTAGCAGAGTGAAGTGTGTACTGGGGCCGAGTGACAGACTGTGACAGTGAACAACATGAGGAAGAGATTTTTGAGGTGAAAAACATTGTTACGTCAGATTTACATCTACCCAACTAATAATTTTAGGTTGTAAGAACATATTCCTAACAAGTAATGCTAAACAAAAATGTTATTTTGAAATGTTGAAACGGCCATTTTTTAAACATTGTATTAAGGTTATTGCTTGGTTGTAAGAATGTTATTCAAACTTTTTCCAATTCTGTAACATTTTATTCCACTGACCACTTAAAAATAATGTTTTTGATATATGATATATAACGTTAAGAACATGCTTATCGATGCTTTTTGATAACTTTGAGAGAACTTTTAGAGAATGTTACCCTGTTAGCTGGGTATGCATTTGGCAGACGCATACAGTAACTTACAGTGCAGTCGAGATTCATTAAATTTGATCAGCTTCTGTGTTCCTTGATTCGAACCCGTAACCTTGGCATCACTAGTGTAATGCTCTACCAGATGAGCTACAGGAAACATCAATCCATTATAAATATAATATAACACTTTTTTTTCTGTTAAGGTGTTGGTTTTTGCGCTGAGTCTATAACTCAAGTGACAAAACTGATTTAGTATAGACAGACTCCGTCAACCCAGACGCATGGGCTCTGTCATCACACACACACACACACACACACACATACATATGCAAGTTATCAAATGCGTATCCTAGACCTCACCTTACCAAGAAACAAATCACTCAAGTACACCCATCACCCATCTCCTTCAGGGCACTCGCATACACACACACAGCCCAAAATATACTTTTTTTGCCAGGTTTTGTAAATGAGAGTCCCCTCTATCCTTGCCTTGTTGGTTAGTAAACAACTTTATATTCATAAAGACTTTGGCCTTGAAGCTGCATCAGTGATGTCAAGATTACAAATGAACACAACCGTTCTGTAATGGACATGAAAGGAGGCAGGGAGAGAGGGAGAAAGGTGTGACAGAGTCAGCATGTATATAGATCTGCTTGTCTAGACTGTGACTGTCTGAAAGCAGATGCGATATTTGTCAAGTCAGCTACATGGGGTAGGGCAGTATGTCAGGGTGGGCGAAGGGCTGTAGAAATAGTCTTTAAATTGAGACAAGCCCTTAAAGGAAAATGCACTGAGGCTGCGATTCCTGGATTTATAGCTATTACCAGCTATCCCAGCTAACAGAAAACATTCTCAAAACATTGGCTAATGTCGCCTAAAAGTTCTCTGTTATCAAAAAGGACTTTCTTACAATAACGTTAGTAGAACATTTTTTCTAGATGTTTTGAACATTACTCGAACTTTCAAAATGATGTTTTTAATGTTTTTATGACTCAATAAATAAAATGTTAAGGAAACATTCTTACAACCTAAAGTTGTTAGCTGGGATCACTCTTCAAGTCTTGACCTTTTGACACCAAACTGCAGGTCAGATTTGTTAATGCAGTTTTAATGGAATGTCAGGGGTGTAAGTAGAAAGACCAGGGTACAGATGGCTCCGCTCTGATTAATAATCACTTGAGGCTGAACATATAATAATCATCGCTCTCATTGAAGGTGTCATTAAGACTAAAAGGTCTTTACTGATGATGTCACAAAGAGTCTATAATGCCTAATGATGTCATAAAGGGCACAAATAGTGTTTCCTGCACTCCTGGGGTTACTGTACATTAGACACTGATGGGCAACAGTGGGTTATTGGTTTCATAGATAGTCTATGTTTTCAATCACAGAAATAACACCTTTTTGATGATGTTTTCGAACTTAAACGTCTATTACAGACGCTGCCTCGGTTGTGAGTCAGAGACGATTGTGTTTGCATTCTCTCTCTTTCTCTCTCCCTCTCTCTCTTGATTCCAGATGGTGCTTTTCTCTACAGCTGTCTTTGCCACATCAGCCTTAATGAAAGCCAACGGCCAAATTACAGCTCTCCTCCTCCTGTCTATTTTTCGCTCTTCCTCTCTCTCTCTCACCTCAGACTGTCTCTATGCCTTGTTATCACCTTATATTTGACGTTTCCTAAATTTGCTTGTTAACACCTTTTACCGCAGAGAATCATATCTGTTTTGTAGAAGGAGTCTCTCCTTTCCAAAAATTGCTCTCTGTGCCTTTGTTTGGTACATTGTAACCTGTGCTGCAAAATAATTTTCTTAAACATTATGTTTTGGCTTGTTTTCTGGTTAAAACATCAAATTCTTTTAAAAAGAAGATAAATCTGCATGGAAGCTTTTTTAGAGAATGTTTCTTGAATTATCTTTATTTTTCATAACCCACTGGCAAATAGTTTGTGTTGTTTTCTGCAAGCTCACTACATTTAATCACATATATTCTTAAAACAAAATTAATTAAAATTGCCATTTAAACTTAATTCAGGATATGGTCTCTGAAAACAAGTATTAATATCTTATGCAGTCTTGTATCTCAAGTATAAAACAATCTTGTCTACAGATATTTTGGATATTTTTACTAAAAAATAAGACAAAAATACTTAAGATTAAGAAAATGCTTTTTCCCCCCTGAGGTTGTCAAATGTGTGTTTACGGATTTGAAAACTAATAGCAGGATATGTCTGGTGAACATTGTTTATGTTGCTGTATGTTCTAACATTGTTGCTGGGCATGTTTCTGTTCCTATAGCTGTACAAACATAAATTATTTAAAAGTAATGCGCACATAAATATAAAACCCCCAGTCTGCATTTCACGATGATTGATTCACTAGGAGGTAAAACAATAAAACCCTCCTCTATCCAATAACCCTTTATCTTTTCTCATAAACCTCTCTCTTTCTGTCTTTCTTCCTTGCCTGGATCTTTAAAGGATCCATTTAAGAGCAAGCGGATGGCCCAGAAATCAGTTTAGCCCCGTTTCTTTATGGATTGTATGAATAAGGGGCAGCATATTACACTTTATTTTATGTAGGACTGCTTAAAATATAAGAGGTATCATTTAAAAAGCAGAACAGTACAGCCAGTGCTTTACATTGTGAACATTGTACTGCAGACTCTGCAGCTTTAAATGTCACTATGGTAAAGCTATCTAGCAAGCTAAAGCAAATGAGGTTTTGTTAAAATTGCGAGAATGATTTCTTGGAAACATCCGTTCTAATGCGGTGAAAATCATAAATAACAGTATGACGTTATTTTCCAGCAAGGTCCAAAATCTCGACCAGAACTGTTGTTCTGTCTGTGCAAGCTGAGCAAGTCCTGATTGTTGAGTTCTGCATGAATTAGGTTTGGTGGTTTCACTCCACAGGTTACAAATGTGTGTGATCTGTTAGTTGACTCACCACTGTGAAACCTTGACAAAACAACATGCAGTGGATATGGGTGGAGCTAAATTAATGTAAGTTTGCAGGAAATGACAGAGTGGACATGCAGGACTCTAAAAGGTCAGAGGGTTGAACTGCTGTGAAAAAAAGTTTTCACATTTTTTTTTCTCTCTCTCTCTCTCTCTCTCTCTCTTTCTCTTTCTTTTTCTCTCTCTCTCTCTCTCTCTCTCTCTTTCTGTCTCTCTCTCTCTCTTTCTTTCTTTCTGTCTCTCTCTCTCCGTCACCTCCCTCTCACTCTCTCGCTTTTTTCTCCCTCTTCTCAGCTATTATATTTGGGTACTTTTCAATACTCTGTTGCTTCACTGTGATGACAGGGCTGTAATAACTTTGGTCAAATGTTGGTAAACAGTCCTGACAAATGAAATTCACCTTGCAGCAGTTCGTTTGGCCTTCTGCCAGCACAGGAGGAGGTCACCCCCCCAAATGAGGAAAGAAGCAGCATTTCAGTTCAATCCACAGAAAATTCTCCTCCTATCAGAAAACTCTATCCCACCAGTGATGTACTGTAATAAACATTACATTGCGTTCCACACTTTCGCTCTTCCCCTCCGTCTGTATAGAAAACACACATACATGCATTATCACGAGCGAGTGAGAATTTGGTTCCAGAAAAATCGCCGTGTTGGCAGCGAGGCCTCGTGAATGAGCGGAATCCAGCTTGCTGTTTAATTTCACTCGTACCCCCTCCTGCTCCGCCTCTCCACAGGAGTTCATTTGCTGCTGAGCTCTTAAATGTTTTCATTCTGTTTGAACCTGCGCTGTAGTGCCCCCTTCCAAGCACATTCGCCCTCCCACTTTTGGGAAATGATCACTATGTTATATAGTGACCATTTTTGCAATAGATCCCTTCATAATAATCGTACTATGAAAAAGTATTAACGGAAACTTAATGGCAATTATATAAACTATTCAGACTACGACGCTTACACTGAGGTTCTGGTGATCCATGAAGTTCATATCAATAATCAGATCTTGCTTTATCACCATTGTGTTCCTGAGTAAAAGACTTAATCCCAATTTGCTCCAGAGGAACTTTCCCTGCAATTAATTGACCACAATGGAAAACTACAAGCAAAGTAGTCGCCAAGACTGTTGATCTTGGCTTATCTTATCATGATTTATCTCTTTCTTTCAGTGTATGTTTAGAGAGCATAAACCTACAGTTAATAATTGAGTTAACAGTGTCTGCATTAGCTGATCCATAGGATTAGAGAAGGCAAGACCTCAGATGGTTTGAAGGCTCTAATGAGGTAGAAAAACCTGTCAGGAACTCTGAGTTTTATTGTGGAGCTTCAGTACACCTTCTCCTTCCTCCCTGTCTCGCTTCTCCTCGCTCTTCTCAGCACCATCAAACTCATTTAGAGAAAGATTGTCTCACTGTTTCCATGCATGACTGCGTCCTTCTAAATATGTGATGCATATAGCTTTCATGATTCAGGTGTATGTGTGGGGTGTAAATACTTCCCGTGAGAGATGATTCATCAACAATCTGCATATGTATCTGTTGTTTACATGAAACATTATTCAAAACAACCTGCTAAGCTATTCATGCAATTAAAATCTGCTATATAATGGTCTATGTGAGCAATACATGTAAGATTGAATTGAAGATTTAATGTAAATATGCTTTCTATGCCGGTATGAATGAGTCAGACAAGGTTGAAGTTTTTGGTACGCAAAGTTGTTTTAGTGAAACATAGCCTGCAAAAGTCATTATTAAAGAAAGCTTCTGTAAATTTTTAACTACAATGTATTGTGGGACTCACATTCTAGAAAATGTATTGAGATTTTTCTTACATTAGGACTCAATTGCCTGGTTGTGCCTGTAGGCCAGGCTGTATAATTCTAACCAATTTATGAGGGCGTGCAATCGTACTTCAGACGGCCGCGTTCCAAATGCTGTATATTTTATGATCTCTGTATCCAATTAATAAATGCATATGAAATGCACACAGGGTCTATTAAGTAAACAGTGCCTGACATAGACTGTAAATAGGAAGTAAATGGTCTGTGGCGGTGTAATTATTCTATTTATTTGTGTCATAACTGAGTGCAGCAGCATTAACCAGATAAATCCTCCCGACACTCAATCATTCGTGGGACTTGAGTCTCTATTCTGCATTTTTAAGCTCAGATAGGCTACTGCTATCCTGTATATTAGAAAGGGTATCTTGCTTTTTCCTTTGCTAAGATTGGGCCACAGCAGCATTTGTCCTGTTCTTTAGAACTGATTCACTCCCAGCAAATCCCCAACATTCCGTGGGCTGCTGCATCTAATGAGGATTTAAATGAGTGAGTTCTATTTAAATATAATATCAACTGATAGGTCACCTGTCTGGGTGATGCAACCACCTGACCTGCCTGTCTTTCTCATTACTTCAGCAGAACATGTCCTGGCTGAGTGCAGTGCTCAAAATGGCTTGCAGAATGACTCTCCTACATCTCAAATCCAACAGAACATTTTCACAATATTCCAGCATGCTCCCGGGTCAGCTATAATGCAATTCCTACATACAGTCATGTATTTAACATTTTGTAAAACCGTATACATATAGTTTTTAGTTTTTCCATGTGGTATCATGTAATAACAATCCCATAATGCTTGCAGAATGTTGTTCCTGTATCATTCACAGCCCTGCTACTGTGCAAAGTTTTCCCAAAATTCCTGTTTTTTTTTCTGGAATGTTTTCCCACCTCTGCTGCAATGCTCATATAACATTACATCAACACTTCTCTATTACTGCAGAACATTCTTTAACAATCCCATAATGCTCTCCAAGCATTCCCGTAATCCTCTAATCCTCACAAAGCACTTGAGTAACATCTGTCGAGCAGCACGGTCGTATCAATCACACCAAAATGGCCTCTCGCAGGCTGCATGCAACTGTCCAAAACATCCGACACCCACAGAGAAACACTGAGCCCTCACCAAACCCTTACTCACCGGCAGAAATACAGCACACATGAGCAAAAAAAAACAAACACGGGAAAAATATGACCGTGCCCTCCTCAGTCAAGCACTTATAATAGATGATAAAGTGTGTATCACATACTGTAATAATATTGATTTAGGGTATGATGCGTAAATGACGGACTATTTCAATACAGTTGATGAAGAAACATTTCAATAAGGCCCAAAAAGGAAACAAACCCAAAGGTCAGATGAGAGATAGAGGGAGAAAGAGGGAGAGAGAGAAAGAGAGAGAGTTAGCCTATCTATCATATTGTCACTTGTGTGTATACTCTGAATACTCATGTGCTTTCTCCCCTCTGTCTTCATTGGTGAAATTAAGGGCTGTTTCCTTCACTTACTCCTATTTGAAAGACAAGAGCTTCTTTCTTTAGAAGAGAATCAAGTATCTGTACACATTCAGCTGGAGAGATTGAGAGAGAGAGACAACAGGAGATGGTATTGTTTGCAAATGTGTGTTTATGTGCATGTGTTTACATATTTAGTGTGTGTGTGTGTATGTGCGTATGTATGTATGTGTGCGTGCGTGCGTGGTTTACTTAACCTTATATTAGGGACCAATTTGTACCCAAAAGTGAGCTAAACCTGTCTTAATGGCTTTCTTTCATTTTAAAGTCATCTTAATGTGCAGATTATGAAATTTAACAATCCCAAACCAGAAAATATAGCCGCAAGCAGCAATTACTGGAATCCAGTGGGTTTATGAAGCTACTGTAAAGAACTACATAATATACTTAGTGACTCATGCCTATATAGTAAAAAACGGCAAATATACAACTACACAACCATCACATACAAACCCATTGTCTTGATAGAGCAGCTCTTCTCTTACATTTTACTCTCTAGAGCCACAAAAACTCAATCTTTTTACAAATCTTTTAACATTTTTAGATCCCATTGGAAGAGTGGTTCATGAGAAAAACATTTTTAAAGGTCTTATACTTGTGTCAAATACTTGTGAGAAACAAGTATATGGAAGAACTTACAGGTCCTTGAGGCAAATTTGTTCCTCTTGTGTAGAGGAACGCTGTGGGAAATTTTAACTGGAGGGGTTGATGTTTTGAATATTGCAAATGTAAGTGCTAGTTGCTAGGCAGCTATACATTCCATCCATACTGAAATTACATTAAATGAATTAGCCACGTACACTCTGTGCATGCAAAAGTTTTTGCAGGAAACAAGTGACAGAATAATATCAAAGATCAGAGGAGAAGCAACACAATACAACATGTCAGTTTTAAACACTATGCTTATATATTTTTCTTAGAAGTATTTGGTTTGTAGTTCCTTTGGGCACTAATCATGTAAATCTAGTTTAGTTCCACTAGTTTGAAGGTCAAAATTTATATCACGAGCTGCCAAAATCAATGTAATTCATTTTGAAAGAAAAGAAATCTAAAACTGTAACTTCGTGCTGCGTGTTTACATTTGTGGGGTGAGATTTATGAGGCTGTACATACAATCACTTTTAAATTTTAATTGCCAGAAAAGCACAGAAAATAATTCAAAGTGTTTGCGAGTGTGCGCTCTTTGTTCGTCTGTCAGCTTGATAAATTTACAGCTCTTTTTGAACGGTCTATTATTGAAACCATGACAGCTGTGTAAATAAAGATTAATGCAAAAAAGATACATATAAATATTTTATTAAAACACTGGATCCAATACATATAAATAAACACACCCACACAACATGCACATGTAAACAAAATTTGGACACTGTTAATAATTAGCCTTTTGCATCATCACAACAAAAAAAACATCTATACTGTCCTTTTACATTTACATTCACTGTAAATATGTATGATGTCACACTATACCAATATATAAGGGCTGAGTTCAGATGAACCGCAGCATGTCATGTTTATTAATTTGTGATGTTTAATGATGTGTAAGTACATAATTTATTTAAGACATAATTCATAGTATTCTTCACCTTATGTCGTGTTCTTATGCCAGTCCAATAGATCATTCTGTTTCATTACCCATGATTCATTGCACCAGTTTCAATCAGTATGAAAGGCTCAATATTAATGATGCAATATGCAGCTGATGATCATTAACTTTAGCCAGAAGCAAGGTCAGAACACACACACGTACACAATGCAGAAGATGCTTCAGGCCTTATTTTCAGAGCTGAATATATTGTTCAAATCATGGACATCAACACAAACACACACACACACACACACACACACACACACAGCATTCCCAATGTTTTCAAAAGATGAGCATTTTCACTTTCTGATGTCTGTGGGGTCTGTATGTGATGGTCATGTATAATAGAAATTCGGTACCCAGTGTCCTTGAGACTCTTAATAAATAGGGCTGCAAAGAGGTTATGAAAAGCCATTAAACTTGTGTTTTTTATTTAATTTATTTGGTAGAAATTAATTGCAGTACACATTTAGTTTTACTCTTTAAAGGATTAGTTCGCCCAAAAATCATTTTCTCAGTTATGTTGTAAAACCTGAATGACCTACTTTCTTCTACAGAACACAAAAATAAGTCATTTTCCGCAACGCAAATGATTTCTGATCACAGCATGTAAAAACCAGCAAATCTTACTGATGTTCTTTGGTGCTCTATTAAGTGTTACAGTGAATCAGAAGATACTGCCATTGTATTGAATTTTATTGAATTCACGTTACCAGGTGTTAATTAAATGATCTCCTTTTCTGTTCCACAGAAGATAAAAAGTCATGCAGGTTTAGAACGAGTTGAAGATGCAAAGGTAGACTTTTGGGTGAACAATTCCTTTACAGTAAATAATTATTTTGAATTATAAAGTCACACTTTTTTAAGTGTAAGTTTTGTGAATTTGTGTGGATGACTAAGACAAGTCTGTTCGGGGGCCTAGTAGTTAGGAAGTCTGACTAAGAAAGCTACTTTATTACCTATAGAATCGGTTGTTTTTCATTAACATGACATATGTATGCACATTTTTAGTTTGGTGTTAATGGGTACTTGACAATGGGGTTGTGGGAAACCCAAGACCCTTGGTGAAAACTGCTTTGATGTATATGCAATTAAAAAAAGCACACTTTTTTCCACCATAGTCTCTGTTGAGGTGATTACCAGAGTGATTGTGCCTTCAGTCGGAGTTATTCCAGTTTAGAATCTCTGCTGTTCCACTCTTCCAGCTGTCACTGCAGCGATAGAATGAAACACACACACACACACACACACCTGTGTGACTGTGTCTCCTCCGTTATGATCAGAAAGGAGCAAACAGAACACAGTCACACACACAAAGCAGATGCAGGCGAGTCCCTACATCATGATGTGTTCATTATCCAGCCCACTCTGCAGAGAAAGACAGAACAAAGATTACAAAGAATAAAGAGAGGGTGAAAGAGAATAAAAATAACAAGAGCAAAATGGCAACTATTCCTAACTGTAACTAACATTCAAATATCTCTTCTCATGATGACAGAGTCCAGTTCAGAGAAAATCAATAAAGATTTTTTTACAACCTGCACATAAAAGAGAGCCTAGTTCTCGCAAAAAACTACTCAGATGGACATTTGCTTTTTGTTTTTTTTTGTTCAGTTTTGTCTTCTTTTCCTGGTACACTTGATGCCCAAGGCAAGATAACCAATGACCAAATTATGCTTTTTATCAACTAATTAATTATATATATGTATGTCATGTTAGTTTAGGAGAAAAGTTTAGCGAGCAAGGGTATACAATGTATAGTATAATGCAATGTAAGTCGCTTTGGATAAAAGCGTCTGCTAAATGACTAAATGTAAATGTAAATGCAAGGGGAGCTACAATATATTTATAATTTAATTTCATCAAGCAAAATTGTAATCAAACTTGACAGTCAGTCATCACCAAGCTTGTTTGTTTAAAAAAGAGAAGCTTTGACATTTTGTTTCCAATGAAAAACGTGTTAAAATGAAAGAAATGAGTTTAAAATGGCATGAGAGTTGACAGAATTTGTTAATTAATTTTTAGTTAGTTAAGCAGAGGATCTCAGGAAAGTGAAACTCGACTGGACGGGCCAAAGTTAATGTAAATGGGTGATTTCTGCCATAGCAACACTTTAACCCACAATAATCAGTTACTGGTATTTTTTATTTTGTCTACATGGGCATAACGCTTTTATTTAAAATAAAACCGCATTGAACTTGAGATGCTAATGATTAATTATTCATTGATTGATTCATTGATTGTTAATTTAAATGACATGGGAGTTTGTGTAAATTAACATTCCTAATTGAACTGCAAACTAAATGGAAAAGGTATTCCAGCATTCCTGATGTTCGTGAGATGTTAATGTACAGATGCCCCCACTTTCCAGTTACACCAAACGTAAACACAAAGGGTAGAAATGACAGAGAGAAACCGATAAGGCGACAGTAACAAATGGGAGGTCTGTGATTCTCCCTTAGAAAGAACATCACTGTCAAGCAGCTGTAATCTTTCGCATTGCAGAAACTCACTCATGCTAACACACGCAGACAGACACATTACTGTAGAGTCTTCTAACCACATGTTCTCTCTCTGCCTTTAATGGTTCAGCAGTCATAAGAACGTCTTCCGTGTGTCTGCTGTTGTTGCTTTACGTAAGGTTACCTTCGTTAATATCCATAAGGTGATATAAAAGACAAACAAATGAAATTATAAATCACTCTGTCAGACACACACATGGCGCAGTCACAGAACCCTACCCATAATTCTCTGCGCCCGCTCCGCGGTTAATGATTATAAATGAGAAGCTGGGGTGGTTTAATTACCGTCACGCTGACTAATTCATGAGATTAATAAAGATATCTGGATCTCACTTCTCATTCATTTTTAATCAGCAAACAACTTGACTTTTCTGTTCATGTCGCATGTCATATTTCAAATTGGGCCGGGAAAAAAATAACCGTGCTGGGGAACGATCAGTCACGTGACAGATGATGTTTGGTGAAATTAGGAGCGATCTGGAAAACAAACAGACTCCCCATCATGCCAACTCTACAGAGCGCTCTTGAAAAATTCAACACTGTCGGTGGTTATTTCAGTATTTTGGTGGAATACCTGATGGTATTCCTCTTTTGAATTCCTAATGACTCTTAATTACGCTTGTAGTGAAATATTTATGTTTCTACACTGACTGGTGAAATGATCTGTGTTCTTTTATCAAATGTTCTCGTCACGAAAGATGGATACAGAAATCAGTTGGGTTTTGGCATTTTGTCATATTTAGTTCCTCTGATATAAGTTTAAGGGAGTCTGTGTATGAGTGTACAGGTTTGGCTATTCTTGTAAAGCCAAAAAATTTGAAAAAAAAATGTTCCTTAAAATACTTAACACGTAAAAGTAAAACACGTCTTTAACTTCTGATGAAGTGATCCTGATAGTTTGAAAGACTCATAAATCAGCTAAACCATGTTTGTTTAAAACTAATAATGCTGACAGATTTCTGTGAGGTTTGGGGGTAGGTGTAGTGAATATTATTATCCAAGTACAAAACCCATTGTGTCTATGAGAGGTGCTCAGTAATATAGCTTCTAAGGTGTGTGTGCATGAACTATTTGTATTTACGGCAATAAATTTAAGATGAAAATCTATAAGCT
>JAZGTJ010003258.1:0-11725 GCA_036877575.1 Botia almorhae | reverse complement strand
AAATACTTAACACGTAAAAGTAAAACACGTCTTTAACTTCTGATGAAGTGATCCTCATAGTTGAAAGACTCATAAATCAGCTAAACCATGTTTGTTTAAAACTAATAATGCTAACAGATTTCTGTGAGGTTTGGGGGTAGGTGTAGTGAATATTATTATCCAAGTACAAAATCCATTGTGTCTATGAGAGGTGCTCAGTAATATAGCTTCTAAGGTGTGTGTGCATGAACTATTTGTATTTACGGCAATAAATTTAAGATGAAAATCTATAAGCTTTTCAAGATGGGCTTAATATGATTGAGTATATTTTGGGAATTGCGGTTCTGCAGTGAATCTCGTTCTAATGGTATATCCAACCATACATAAAACAAAATGATTGCAAAACAAGGCCACACTATCGATTGTAAAGACACAGTTCTGTCAGTTTACCTCATCTGCTTTTAAACAATATTTTATTTGATCGTCGATTCATTATTAACCTTGATTTAATTAGGATGTGCTTCATCAACTTTTTACTATTTGCATTACCATTGACCGACAGAAGAATCTTTTAAAATGAATGAAAACAGATTCACGCATTGATTTATGCCTGTAAAAGTATCTTTTTCACTGCAGCTCCAGTAATATTATTATTCTGAAGAAGCTGTTGCATGAATCTGTCCCATACCAATTATAAGAACCAATTTTTGTGCTAGCACCTTGGTGGACAGTTTTATCTGAGATCATGAATGCTGATTTACATACCATATGTCCATCCAATCGGCCAATGAGTCATGGCTGTTGGACGCCGCCCACCTCCTAAAAACCACCAATAAAGGTGATTGTGCTGTTTATGATGTGACTGAAATATGGTCTTTAATAAGCCTCAGACAAAAGTCACAGCCATCCTCTGAATTATGGGCCGGAGTGCTGAATCCTGGGTAATAAAATTGTCACCAGCTGCATTATAGAATCGGCCGCAATTTATCTGCGCTATAAGCGGAGAAACTTAAAAGTTTCCCATGACATTTGCGAGCAGCATCGTGGATGCAGCGGCGCAGGGACAGGATGCAGGGAACAGCCTCAGCACCGGTCAAAGGTGATCGCGTAAAGTTTTGTGGTTAAATACACATTCCATTTTGTTCCCTTCTGATTGTTGTTTGTCAGTGAATGTTATAGTATAACTAACCTTGTTTCTTTACCGTGTCTTTTGCTATTTGTTAAATATAGACAAATAGAAGGTAAATCAGGGAGTCGGTTATATTTGAAGTAGGTTTTTAAGGTCGAGGCAAATTTACATCACAAGTTTTGTTT
The DNA here is from genome assembly GCA_036877575.1 of Botia almorhae. Taxonomy (NCBI): domain Eukaryota; kingdom Metazoa; phylum Chordata; class Actinopteri; order Cypriniformes; family Botiidae; genus Botia; species Botia almorhae. The sequence continues at coordinate 10,432 of JAZGTJ010003258.1, read as the reverse complement.
TCTCAGATCAATTCCTGATTTCAAAGAGCCTTAAAATACGTGAACAGAACCAATAAACTGCTCTCTGTTTGCACTTCATCATGCCTCACTGTGCAGTTATGTTACAACAGACCCATTATCTGATTCTCTTGTTGCTGAATGTTGTGGCAAATCTTTGATGCAGAATTTGACGAACCAATGAGTGTCTGAAACACAGTATGATCATCAAAAAGACATTAGCCCACTACATGATGGAAAGTAGACAGAATGTGACGATATATTAATAGTCATATTGTGGTCAATGTTAATAATTGTATGGTAATCTGTATAGGTGTAAATAGAGTAGTAAGTAGAAGGTGTAAGTAGAGTAGTAAGGTGTAAATAGAATAGTTTAAGTCTTAGAATAGTTTTGTTGACATAAGAATTTTAGTCCTTGCTAAATGCAAATCTAAAAAGTTCTTGTTGGTAGCTGACAAATTGTATTGTATACAAAAATGTTATTGGACAGAACCTTATCAGAAGTCTCAAGTTTGTGGCTATCATAACCTTTAAACTAAAAAAAGAAGCTAAATTATAACCAAAAAGGTATTGGAAGCAAGTTTGTGTTGACTACGTTGTTGTTTTCTCAGTGGAAGTCTGAAAACTTTGATATGACTTAAAATGAAGCATATTGCAAATACATCAGTTCTGTCGATGCTGTTTTGTCATGTTATGGGCCATTTTTTTGTTTGTTTCACAAATGTTGTAAAAAAACAATGCATCATCACCATAGAAAAAGCACAAACCTTACAGCAATATTCATTAGTAAAACAAAACGGTCAACACAATCATATTTCATTTTACACAAACTTTACACCCGGCTGAGGATGCACCTAAATACATCTGTTCTAGATAACAATCCAGCAGGGATTTCCTGTTTCCATTCTCTTATTCCCTCTTTCCTGCTCTCTCCGCTTTGGGAGACTTGAATCCCTTCTTGTGCTGATTACGCACAAAGCTCTTTAAAGGCTTATTTTGGCTGCCTGCAAATTTCTGCAGATTGATTTGACTCCATATTATGCTGGAATGGAATAAGAATCTGACGTAAGACTTCTCAGATTTTCTCTTCAATATCTTTCCATCTGGTTAACAATGTATTTGCTTTTGTATTTCCAAGGGTCAATGGAGCAGTTGAAAGGCCGGAATAGACCAGTATAATCTGGGTCTATTCTGGGTCTAAGACACATCTCCATAATACAGAAAGCAGCCGAACCCTGATGTGCTATAACTGAGAAGACTGTTACATTTATATGTCAACTGGACTTCATTACAGCAGTTGGACAATATATAATATCACCAAATATGGCAAAACTTGATTAACCATCACAATGTGTGAGTGTGGACCAAAGAAAGCCTGCAGTCTATTTACGATATTACCAAAAGCTGTGGGCTTCATTTAAAGACACTGTTAAATTGCTTGTAGTTTCCTTTCCTGTGTTGTTGTACTTCTAAACTGGATGTTGAGGTGGGAGAAACTGAAAAGATTGTTCCTTTTTGAAGTAGCAAACAGGCTAAACCGGTAGAGCATTGTGCCAGCAAAGGTTGAGGGTTCGATTCCCAAGGGAACACGTACTGATAAATTGTCTACCTTGAATGTACTGTAAGTTGCTTTGGAAAAAAGGATCTGCCAAATGCATAAATGTGAATGTATCTTGAGAGCCTCTGATTGGACAAAACATTGTGTAATGCGGGATGAGTCATCGGTTTTTCCCAGCAAGAGAAAGTGTACATTTGAAATGGAGAAAGTTTAAACCAAGGCATTTATATGGCCTCAAAGCTAATAGAAATGGACTAAAAGCCACAAGCCTCTTTTAATTTTGAATTCACGGGGACTGTAAACAGTTCTGCTCTGGTTCCACCACTGTGACTGAAAGACTGAAGACCATGTGCGTTAACCCCCCCACCCACTGTTACGCTGTGTTTTGTAACTGCAGTGGCCTGCAGCGGTAGAACCTGAAGGCAAATTAATCTCTGTGAAAGAAAAATGGGCCCGTCCAAATCAATCATTTTAAAAATAGGATACCCCCCAACCCCCCTCTGTCCTATAATCGCATGGGTCAGTGCTTAGTCACTTATTTCATGCCCCACTGAAGCGCACACAACAAGAGTGTGTCTGAGTGTTTGTGTGTTTGAGAAAGAGTAGGAGAGACAGCCTTATACATTTTTCAAGACCAGTCTATTATTAGTGCGAAACAGCAGCAAAGAACAAGCACTCTAATCAGTGAGCACTGTTGGACAATGTTTGGTGGCTACTGGACGCACGGTAATGTGTGTTGTGTGCTGCAATGCATGCTGGGTAATCTAGATGGTGTGTTATAAAAAAATATAGGCCGTATAGTGTACTGAATCTTTATTAGCGCATAGTTCTGACATCATATCTGTCATTTTCACACCTTCCCCTTTCACCAAAGAAACAAAAATGACACTTTTAATTGCCATTGTAAATTAATTTAGAGGATACCTGTCTCTATTTTTGTCTCCCTGTCTTTATTTACCCTTTTCCCATAATTCTCTTGGTCTTATTTAGATATGATTTATGTCCCTTTTTCCTTTCTTTTTCTAACAGCTGGGCCATTATTTCTCCGGCTGCGTTTGAAACCTAAGGCACCTTCCACTGCCCAGTCAGTCAATAACTTCACAGGTAGCATTTTTGTGCTTTAAAGATACCCTTTAAAGCAACTGGTGTCAGACTGGTTTCTAGTGCACCATGATGTTACATCTAATGATCTAAAGCAAATCTAAATCTTAAACCACTTTCTGTATAACAAGCAAAAATGTAATGACTACAGTCCTTATTTCTGGGTCATGAGCTGAATATTTTGAATAAATATAATAATACATGTATATAATTATAAATATTATTTAATATTAATTATAATATTATTTTTTATTTCACAAATTAAAGTAAAATAATTTGACAAAAGATGTTATTAATAATAGGATTTTATGTCATATGACTAACACATACAAGCATTTATTTTCATTATTACCCAGAACACACAAATTCTTCAATAAAAGTTCTATTACTCAGGTGCTTTACACCTGTGAGGTAACGTTCTTAAGTGGATAGAACAGTACCTCAAAGAAACAGCCCATCACCTGTCCATCTTAACACCTGAGACAGTCCAGCAATTTTAAAATACGATACGCCCCAAAGAGCAGAAATAATCCTCCTGTTATTCTGACTTTAAATTAGTCCGGGCGCCTCGGTTTTAAAAGCACAAAGGAGCTTGTGCCATTATTAAAACCCCAATCTAAACTGCCCATCCAGAACACGGCTCAACCTGGGGACAAGTTATCTTCAGTAACGCACTTGTTAAGCCAGCTCTGTGTTATGAAGGATTTCCACCACCCTCACTTTCTTTCCTCCTTGAATTTCAAATCTGGCATCACAGAGTTCCCGTAAAACCACTTACTTTGATTGGTGGGTAACTTTTTTAAATGTATGTTTATATGCAGAGGATGAGGAGACATTAGAGCCGAGATCAACAGAAGTCGACTGCACATATTTTAGTGCTGACATGGCACGATTGAGGGAGAGAGAGAGAGAGCTCAGAGGTTAATGAGGATGGACAGGTTTGGCATTTGAGGGGAGGAAGAGGAGGATACTCATCATCTTCACGCTCCTGTTACCATGGAAACATGACCTTGTAGCCCCTGATTCTTTCTGCTCTTTCCAGAAGGTGTCTCATGTAAACGTCAGTTCATATTCAGAGGGCTGAAGCGTTGAAGAAACACAGTGGCATCTTCACACTTTATCTTCTCACTGTTCTCAATATCATCGTTTCAAACATGACATGAAAAGATGACATTTTTTGTTTGTTTTTGTGGTTTTCTGTTGATTTTGAACAGTTTTATTCTTACTTTTTGTGTATTCGTGTTTGTTTCAGTTCTCTTTCCCTGAACCAAACTCTCCCAGAAATCTTGTAGCATTTTCAGATTTTAATTAAAACATTATAGAGTGTGTTTAATAAGCCATTTTCCTCATGGAGACTGTGTACTTCCTCGTGGACTTCCTCATCGACCTGCAATATCAGCGACTTGAAGTTTTACTATCCCTGTGAAAACATTTGTTCCCCACAATATAAGCAAAATCTGACCCACACACACAAGCACCACAATGATCTTCAAACAACCTCACCGTTCCTCTGATAGTTGTTCATGTAAGATTACATCAGAATGTCCATGTGTCCACTCGTGAATCTTTTCCATCTTGAAAAGTAGAACTCATTTCCTCTTGCTCTCCCAGTATACAGTCACCCAGCCTGGCTCCCAACGGAAGCACACATGAGTTTTCAGAATGATTTTGAGGGCGGAAGTGTGATAGCTGGACTCAGAGAAGACAGCATGTGGGAGTTCCGATCTGGGAGAGAGTTCGACTGGTTGTAATACGAATATCTCGCCTGGCCAGACCCTGTTTTCTGTCTTCTCATCCGGAGCTTATAAACGAGAATGTACAGCTATCTGCACAATCAGACAGTGGGCAGAGGGAGCACATCTCTCTCAATAGCGCACATACACAGAGTTTAATAAGATGGGTGCATGTCTTGGTAACTGGTTTAGAATTTGGTGCTTGTTATTTTTTTGTCACAAATTAATTTTGGGGTCATGGCTTATGTAGACTACACTTCTTTTAGCACATCACCTATAGCATGCTTATAAGTACAGTACAGTATGCTAACATATGCTCTATAAACTAAACTATATAAGACTATATAATCTATAAACTACACTTGTTACTATATAATATACAAACTTGGCTTGTATTACTATTTTATCTATAAACACTTAGTTTAACATTCTGTGTATCTACTAGACAACTCACCCAGAATTCAGTTCACTAAGGTCTTCACTAAGGTCCTCTGCTTCTGGTTTTGTCAAGCAAATGCAAAAGGTGTTTGAAAGCTGTCTATAGTGTTTTCGATGCAGCACTTTGTGTGTGTGTGTGTGTGTGTGTGTGTTTACTTAACCGTATATTAGGAAAAATATGCTTAGAAACTCACACATATGACACACCCGAGACAAATTGTATTAAATGAAATCTCAGTGAGGATCACAGTGTGAATATTTGTTTTCTGAGTGACAACTTTGTCATTCAGAGACAGTGAAAGCTTTGCTAGAAGGAACTCATATCTGGGCTGGAATAAGAGTGTAAGAGTTTGAATGACCAAAAGACGATTAACTTTGATATAATGAAGTGATTTTAATCTGGAGCTTTGGGCTTCAGTTATTAGACTTGAATTCATCAGGGTGGACAATCAGAGGTGGAATCCATCAGGGTGAAGTTCTCATCTGAGAGAAGATGAATGAGAGGGATCCTGCTAAGACTCCTAATGAATCAAGGAGAATGATCTGCCTAGATGGGTCTGTGGAGGATTTTGAGTGTGTGCGCGCATTTCTGATGAGTGTAACTTTTCAGACAACAGTATTTGTTGTTGTTTGTTGTGGCTCAGTGCACAAAGAAACCAAAACGAATCAATAACAGTAAAACATCTAGGACCAAGCAGGCATAAATGAGCTTTCCAGCGAGCCATTTTTAACATCTTATTAAGATCTTTAAAAGGATTTTGCCTTTGACTGATTGATTTCTCCTCTCTCTCACTCTTTTAGCTGGCTGAGTTCTTATCAAATTATAAATTTCTGCAAAGGAAATTTTTTGTAGTTATCTGTTATATGTATGCTAAAATGACAAAATAATAGTTTATTATTAACTATTATATTGTAATAATAGTTTTTAACAATTTGTCAATATAGGCATTCTGTAAAGATAACATATTAACAGAAATAGCTTTTTTCTGATTCTATATTTTTTCTTTCATCATGGGAATGTTTTTTGGCCCTTGTGTTTCCAATTTTTAAAAAGTACTTTAAATATCTTCGTTTTATTCTAGCGAAGGCAATTCACATGATGGCCTGAATAATAACCATAGCTCGTAAAGTGATTCATTTGTGAATTTAATAAATGCATTTCATTGGGCAATGATTTACAGGGTAATTATTCACATTTTGTGATTGGGCTACCAGATTGTCAATCAATCTGTCCTGCTGTTCCCGCCCCCTCATCTGCCCTGGAACTGGGGAAACAGGGCTTTTAAAAAAACGAGACATTCAGGGTACAGAAGCCCTAAACTATGCTGTGCCTTTATTCAAACATCACATATGCTCCCATTTCATTTGTCTTCATACAGAGTCTCCTCAGATGCCAAAACAAGACAGTAACACCTGCCTTAAAGTCCCACATGGACATTTGTTAAACCTGCCACACCAGCCGGACCTCACAGAAATGGACTGGAATACATTTGGTCCTTCTCCATCTGCTCTGGTCTGTACACACACACACACACACACATACTCAGGACAGTGATGCAAGACCACTTTCTCTGATTGGAATTAATTTATTCCTGCCAGCACACTGGTTTTGGCATCGATTAATTTCCCTTTATTAAATTTCACACCTTCACCCTTGAAGTTAATTAAAAGAGTAAAAGAAGTGTGTGCTGTATCACTCTGATGTCTTTCTCTCTCTTCCACATTCTCCCTGTCTTCATTCTCTCTCTCTCTTTGTTTAAACAATCTCCTAATCATATTTAAAACAGTCCCACACCTGCACTGAGAGCAGCTCTCTTCGTAACAGCACCATGGACAGCACAATTTCCCTGTCAGAGTTTAACCACAGGTAGAATGATGGGCTTGTTGGATTTCCATAAGCCCTAATCTGCCTTTCTCTCCTGAATTCCCCAGATTGCAGTTCTGGGCTGCCATTGTACGTCGATGTCTGAAGTCTGTTCGGGAGCTGACGTTTGCTCCGCACCTGAGACAGGCTCGGAGAGGCCGAAGGAAAGTGGATTGGGGTGGAATTGTTGTGGTTATCTGCTGGTAAGGGCCCTCAGGTATTACGCTGTGAGAACTCTGGCATTCACATCCACTCCTCTGGTCTAAATGTGACAGAGCTCTTATCCATAGAGCTTAAAATGTTTTTTATGTCAGACTGAAGGATTGCTGGCTGTTCATTGACACCATTGTTAGGAAATACTGTCTAAAATATATTCATGTATTTTTAAACCATTTTCCATAGGCTAACAATGGGGTAATTTCTACTAAGCTATACATGTCCATATGTATTAGACAAAATATTAAACCAAGGCAATCAAGATTCACCAATAATATATAATAATATTTTTTTTGTCCCAGTTTTACAATTGTAAACATGAGGGTGAACCTTAAATAATTTCACTTTAGTTTATTTAGTATTTATTTAATTTAGTACTTTTGTTTTTAACACATGTGAAAAATAACTGGCAGTTAATTATAAAAACTCCAAATGCTTCTTCATTTTGTTTTTTTCTAATTGGAACGTTTCAGACATGTTCTTTATTTGTTGGTTTGTCTCAACATTCTGTTCTGTTGTTCCATTACAGAAATTGTTTATAAAAATATCAATAATTACTCTCATGTAAACTAACTGTCAATCCCTCATTGAACAATAGCTGACTTTAGCATTTCCATCCTGTTCTGGTTGATGGTTAATTTTCTCACCATTGTGCAAATAATTGATTTTTAATGAGGTTTAGGTGACTGACTTTGACCGGAGCAGACTTCTGAAGCGCTGGTATGCTGTTATATAGAATTACATCTTCAAATTAAAGTACAAGATTTTTTTCTAATAACAGAGTTCGAAAAATGGCTGTTGAACATCATTTTATGCAGATAATGAGGAGAAATCTCGTGTTTGGACTGCAGTGATGCAGAAGGCTTCAGTGATTTTCAACTGAGAGCGAACAACCTCATAGCACATCTGCAGAACCAATGGAGGGAAGAATAGGGACTGAGTGGAAAGACTATTTTACCCACGATACCTTTTTCTATTGGCCATCTGCCTCCACTCGGGGTAATGGAGTGTTATAGGTGATCATGATGGTCATTAATTGTGCATGGGCAATTTAACATCCAAACCAAAATAGGCATTCAAAATGGATTATCTGCAGAGGGGCTTTACCCTGTAAAGGAAAATTCCTTTTAGCTCTTTTATTTATTCATTCTGATTTATTGTGTATGCTTTAATCTATATTTTGATCTTTATCTCTGTGACTACACAAGTAACTATTAGAAATCCTATTTTCTCTAGCTTTGGTTTTGTATGTTGACTTACTGTAAACAGTAAATTATTTTGTGAATTTAATGCTCCAAACAAAAAGTAAACCAGTGAACACAATATAAATTGATTGCTTTAACTGTTTAAATTCAGCATAAATTTCAGTTTAATGGCAGGTTTTAGTTGTGATGACTTGATCCATATGGTTGTCAACACGTGGCATGTCGTCACATGGGCTCAAAGATTATTCAGAAGGTTCAGAGGTTCGGAAGTTTATTATTGTCATTCAACAATATATAGCAGGTGCAGTACATAGTGGAATGAAACTATGTTCCTCCAGCACCATGGTGCCACATAAAACATAGACTACATAGACAACAAGGGACTAGGTACAATCACAGTGCAAGCATCACAAAAAACAGAGCAGACAAGCGCAGACAGCGGAGATAAGTTCATAACAGCCAGTACATAGACAAAACAACCTTACAGAACAGACAGTACACTACAGAAACAGTACATTACAGCACAATTTAACACAGAAAGCAGCACCGACGAATATACACATTTGCTGAATTTTAAGTGAGGGTACACAGTTGTAAACATTTGACTGTATTAGCAACAGTATTAGCAGCTGTAGAATACATCAGAGAAGGGGGTGATTTGCCATTTTTTATTGACAGAGGTGTGAAGCCCCGACAAACTAATGTCCTGCATTCAGTGTAAAGAAGTGACATTCATGCAGAAACACGAGGTGGCTGATCGGAACATCTCAAGAGTCCTCGAAGATAACATCATCCTTCTCTCTGTGTTTCCTCTGATCCATGGCATGATGAATCATCTGTCTGATCTCTGTTACCTCTTGACTCAGTCTTGACTGCAGTCTGGATCATGTTTCAGATTAAGAAACCAAAGGTGAAGTGTGAAACCGGATGTGCTTTACATACAGCAACACATTACGCCAGAGATGCATCATTGATAATGACTGTGGCATCTGTGTGTTGTTCATCTGTTTTCTCAGACATGTTTTACTGCGGTAACTGCTGCTCGCTGTCAGTAAGGACTAAGTTAGCTTGATCAAACTCCGACTGAGGTATTCCAGAGAGAGAGAGAGCGAGAGAGAACGAGCGCAGAGACTCTTTGATATCAGAGCTTGGTAATCCACTTTCCTAATTCTTCTGTCATGTCTTCATTCCTCCACCAAAGTGCCCTTTCATTAACCTTTGACTCCGTTGCCATGGCGTTTGAAGTACTTGGTCTTAAGTGGGCTTATCACTAAAGTCATTGTTTTTCTTCTCTCTCTCTCTCTCTCTCTCGCTCTGTCTCTCTCTCTTTCTCTATCTTACCCTGCCTCTTTCTCTCTCTCTCTCTCTGTCTGGCTCTCTGTCTCTCTCACCTCTTTTTTCTGAAAGTATCACTTTCTCACAGGTCTGTTAAAGGGCACAGGTTAGAAAAGCTCTCATGACTCACTCTAAATCTGTGCAGACAGATCTCTTATATAACTATTCTGCTGTAGATTATTATAGCAATTATATATAGCATAACAACAGTGTATATTGTTGTTTCTGTGTCTGGCGATGTTGGTAAAGAAACGAAAATGTCTGATGTTTCCCAATCTGATGTTTTATCAACCAATTTCTGTCTGTCCGAAAGTGCACATCGTGATTGTACATACAGCATATTTATATAGTCTCAGAAATGTTAATTGTATCAATCTAAAATCCTTTTGCTTTATGCTTTTACTTCCTGACGATACCTAAAGCCAGCCAATCAGATTACAGCTGCTGAGTGCAGTCAGTGTGTTTCAGTTTTGTATGCGATATATATCTGACAGGTAGTAAACAGACTGTCTACCTGATAATTACCTTTACCTCTATTAATCAACGGTGGAAAAAGGCCAAAATAAAACCAGATAAATGAAAACACACACTGTAGGAGTACAGAGTAATATGCACCTGCAGATGAGCATAGATTTTAATTTCAACCCAAAGAAAATGACCTTAGACATTTATCAGCAGAGCATTAATTTCTCATGGGGTGATACATATGGGGAGGTTGTGCGTCTGTATTATCACTGCAGCATTAAGAACCAGCCCAGTGGAACATAGGGTGGGATCCTACAACAAAGAGAAGAACAAAGAGAAGAATCCCAGTAAAACTGTTAGCACAGCTAGATAAAGAGAGGAGGAGCGTGTAAAGGAGAGCTGTAAAGGTTTGTTTTAATAAGTTACAAGTTACAAGTTACAAGTGGAGTTTATTGTCATTTCAACCATATACAAGTACACAGTGAAACGAGACAACGTTCCTCCAGAAACAAGGTGCTAC
>JAZGTJ010003257.1:18824-36503 GCA_036877575.1 Botia almorhae | reverse complement strand
TCCCGCAGGCATCTAAACGTTTAACATCACAGCGCAACACTTAGAACCTCCCGCAGGCATCTAAACGTTTAACATCACAGCGCAACACTTAGAACCTCCCGCAAGCATCTAAACGTTTAACATCACAGCGCAACACTTAGAACCTCCCGCAGGCATCTAAACGTTTAACATCACAGCGCAACACTTAGAACCTCCCGCAGGCATCTAAACGTTTAACATCACAGCGCAACACTTAGAACCTCCCGCAGGCATCTGAACGCCACCATCACACCTAAATAACAGTTTTACATTGTGACAGTAAAGGTGTCAAAGGGAACTCCTCTCTGATGGCTGTCTGGATCTTTTACATCAGGCTATTATGGGCCAGATCACCTGTAGCATCATAACTTATCATTATAGACATGTATACACAGAAAGTACACATTAACTGAGTTAGATGAGGAACATGCAGGTCTGACATCTCTCTTTGTTTTATCCAACAGGTTATAACCATGAGACCACAGCTGATCCTGGTGCTGTCGCTGTTCGTCTGCCTGACGTTCACCTTCGCGACAGATCAGCGACGACCTCTGGTACGAGGTAGACAACGAGGGGTTGGACCGAAAAGAGCAAGAAAACAGACCTCGAATGCCTCATTCCTGCGAGGCGGGATGCCAGAAAGCATCGAACAGGGCGGATCCATTTTCATTGAGGCTTACAAGAACACTGAGGACTCGAAGCCAAACTACGAACTGACGCCAGGTCAGTACGTAACTTACAGGTGTTTAAACTTTCCATGTGAAGACCCGAGAAAGATCGATTGAGAATTCTTCTCGGTTCACCGCATGGATTTCGAATCTGGAGAATTCGTTGAGAAGTGACGCATGAAAGTAACCAGATGGCCGTGTGTTTAGATCAGAGGTTATTGTGTATAAATGCATGAAAGTCAGAAATAAAGCAGATTTTGTGAACGCATAACCTGTCAAATTACATGTTTGACAAAGACTCAAAACACAACATTGAGAGTCAACGCTTTGAAAAAAAAGTGTTCGAGGTTCAAGGAAAGTTAGGACAGCCAAAATTTTGATTAGCACTAAGAATAATTTAAACCAGGCCCTGTGTTTTTTTTTTAAGAAGTGAAACTTAAAACGTAGTTTTACAATAAGACACTTAGGAAGGAAGGTCACAGGCCCGGACAATAAACATGAAAATACACGCTGTTCTAAAAATATAACCACAATACTGAATATTGTACTGAATACTGAATTACTGAATATTATTTCATGTCTTGTGTATATATTATACATTGTTTGTATTTTTATACTATATTATAGACACATATACTATTATATACTTTATATATAGTACACAATAGGTATCTATAGTATAGATAGATAGATAAGATTAATTGATAGCTAGATTAATTGATAGCTAGATTGACAGATATATAGCTAGCTACCTAGATAGATAGGTAGATAGATAGATAGATAGATAGATAGATAGGTAGATAGATAGATAGATAGATAGATAGATAGATAGATAGATAGTATACGTGTATATGTCTTGATGTGCATTAAGCCACAAATGCAAACGTATTCATTTCATACATGAATATTGTGCGAGTTCAGTGGTTAGTGGACATGGTTTGGTACCGTACGACCGATCTAGTTCGAGTGGTGACGGTCGGACCGCATGATTACACACCAGCTACACGTGAGCGTGTGACCCTGTAATTCCACCAGACACAAACATCCTCTCGCACCACAGCACCACAGGACCGGCTCTCATGGTATCAGCAGCTTTAAACGGTTAACAAACACTGATGCAAACCAGACAGAGCGTGTTCTCCGTTTTAATGTGAATAAAACCCCGTTTGCAATTTATATCGACGAGAAGCTCAGATCTAAGTTTTCATTAAACCAAAGGAAAACATTCCCGGCTTCCAGAGATCCAGTCTTCTACATGACCACTAAGACCTTTCTGCAGAAGAAATCCTGCATATATAGTTGTGTTTATATATATATATATATATATATATAATTGTGTTTATATATATATATATATAATTGTGCATATATAGTTGTGTTTATAAATAATATAAAATTGTGCATATATAGTTGTGTTTGTTTAATGTGCTCGGCCTCCGCCTGCAGCCTCTCTTTTTTTACATAATAAAATGAGTTCCACCCGAATCAACATCGTTTAATTTGAATTTTAAAGTAGCTGTGTAATAAAAGATAGCGTACGGCAATTTATTCGTTATCACCATTTATTCATAATGTTTCGCTTTTAACTGATCGTTCGATCTTTCCTATAATTGCAGGGAAAGCCGAACACTGTGTGTTTCGGGGCATCACCATGTTTGATGAAACCGTGTGGTCGCCGAAGCCGTGCGTGACCTGCCTGTGCTCCAGTGGGGACGTGGTCTGTGACCAAATCAAGTGCCCCGCCCTACGGTGCCATCTCAGATTTCAACCAATCGGAGGGTGCTGCCCAATTTGCATAGACCCAGGTTTGGAACAACAACAGTGAAGTGTACACCCAAATTTAAAAATGGTAGTTTAATTTATTTTGTTTAAACTCGTCTTTCTTTGCTGGTATGCTGGTATATAATTAACATTTCTTATAATGTTGAGGAACTAATGACAAAATAGTAATTTTTGAGTAAACCGTTCCTTTGATCTTTTCTATAAACACTCCTTTTCTTAAACTGTCGACTGTCTCAGTCGTAGACGTTCCTGAGTTTTCTGGTGACTCTCCGGTTCCCAATATTCCCGCCGAGCCCGATGACAAAACTTCCCGAATCCAGTTAGGCAGAAAAGCAAGTCAGGAGAGAAACGAGAAGGAACGGATGCGCAAAAAAGAGGCCGAACGCAAGCGAAGGAAGAAGCAAAAGAAAAAGGAAGCTGAGAGGAAGCTGAAAGAGAAGGCCGCCAGAGAAAAAGAGGAGGAGCAACGGAGGCTGCGAGAGGAGGAAGAGGAGAGAGCAGCGGCTGAGGAGAGGAAGAAGAGGATGGAGGAGCAGCGGAGGAATGAGGAGGAAAGGGCTCGCAAGATGGAGATGGAGCAGAGGGAGATGCTAAGAGCTCTGGAGGAAGCGGCCGAACGCGCCCAGGAAGGACTCAGAGGAGACGAGGCCGCTGAGGAGGAAGAGGAGGAGGAAGTTGTGTGGTTAAGGGGCGACGTTTTCCAAATGCCATCAGAGCAGCCAACAGCAGCACCCGGCCCGCCTCCTCTCCCACCTCCCCAGGAGCCCGCTGAACCAGAAGAAGAGGAACCTGAACCACCTGAGGAGGAACCTGAGAGGGTCACCACCGCTCTACCTCCTGGCTGTACGATTTCTGATGTCATCATCACCTGCGAGAACGCTAAGCTGACGAGCATTCCTCCACTGTCCATACCTGAGCTCAAATCTCTCAGCCTGCAAGGTAAGGACGACCACATACCTGCATAATCCCATTTACAGTTTGTAGGAGATAAACACCTTGCAATGGAACCATAGGTACTTAAGACACATGCGAGACATTTAGTCTAAATCAAGACATCTGCCAGTGTTTACACTGTCAGGATTTATGTTTACAGATCTGAGTCATACTGATTTTGATAACTTGTCATGCCCCGTAAAAATTCCAGGCAACGAAATCAAAAACATCCCTGCCGGAGCGTTCAATGGCATTCCCAATCTTGAGTGGATCGACTTGGGGAAAAACAAGATCTCATCATCTGGCATCGATCCACAATCATTTAAAGTAAGCTGAAAGTACAGGTTTACTAAACAGCACTCTGGCGAGTAAAGTTTGCACGTGGTTTTCAAGCTAAAAGATGCGTCTCTCAGAGCGTCTAGCGCATCTGAAATACTGATTTGACAGGTGATGTTCGGAGGCTGAGTAACACCTGTCAGATTAACTGCCGGAAGGATGACATGTCACAATGCACGTCAAAAACCTATGTTTACAAAACACTAAAATAACAAGCATTTAAACACCTTCTGTTAGGAGAAACATAAGCCAAGCTGTTCCAACGAAACTATTTTGAACTCTTTGAAAATCTTTGAACTCCTGGTGACTTTGAAACGCAGCACTGGGATGATTCAGCGGCAGCTTTGTTTTTGGTGGGTACATCAAATTTTTAACTGGTTGGATGTTGGAAAATTCATTGCGCAACTACTTTTTTCATTGAGTGCCACAAAATTGGCGTGCGGCGGACTAGCTCTGGTACGAAAACGCGCAATGTTCGTATGATGTATCATTTCATTGGACCTGGTCTGATGTAAATAAACTTCAATTTCCAAAACGCTCCTTTGAATCTGCTCTGGACAAGGACAAACGTTTGGAATTTTTTAATCGGCTGCTACTGTAGACGAAAAGACAGACATAACAGTTCAACTAATCTAAACACCTGCTATGAGTGTAAAACAGCAAAGTCCATCTTATTATGATCATACAGAATTCTACCAAATGAGATAATGTCCCTTTCCATGGCCGACTCCAGTTCCACAGAAGTTCACATGAACACTCCTTCAAGTCTTCCATTTGAACTTCAGTAGATTTAGACAAGCGACTGTTTCTTCCATATCCGCTAACAGGCTGCAAAAACAAAACCACATGCAGACCTGTAAGTGCTGAATTACCTCGACCTTTAAATGCTCTGGCCTGTTCGTAACACCGCACGACTCTTACCGTAATGCTACCGTAATATAAACACTCATACCTGAAACCGTGTTTTTTACGCCATTTAAACAAAATCAAAATGCCACAGCATGTGATAATAATGAAGAAATAATGAAATCTACCTACGTTTAGGAAAAACATCACGTCAATATGTATAATGCGGAACATATCTGCAAAAGAATGCCAGCAATGACACTCGCAAACAGAAAATTTGTCAACCGCGAGTTGACAAATTACAGAGCTGGTTTAGAATTTGCAAACCGTGAGAATGTATTTGATAATAATATGGTCAGCAAACTAGTAAGTGTTCAAAGCACTGCCAGAAAACCTACGTAGAATACTGTCATTTAAAAGAAGTTATATCGTATATAATCATTTTTCTGCGCTAATTGTTAAACAACGTGTGCTTTTTTTACTGCACTTTTTTTTAAGAGTCTTAAATTCCTGTCTCGCTTGTACATGGACGGAAACCTTCTGGAACAAATTCCCTCGGAGCTGCCGTCAACACTTCAGGAGCTGAAGCTGAATGAGAACAAACTGAAGGAAATCGAGGAAAACAGCTTTGAAGGTAAAACGTTTACGCGAAGATACGCGCGTTCTGTTAGCATAATCTAAGTGTCAGTAACAGCGCTGACGTTTAATCTATCAACGGTAGCGCAAAATGTTCCTCACTAAATCCTTCACTGCGACACAAAAATGTTTACACAATTTGCTCCATAATTCCTGGCAGGTCTTAGCAGTCTGGTTACGTTGGAAATGGAGGGAAACTTCCTCAGTGAGGGAAATGTGAATCCGCGGGCCTTTAAGCCTCTTCAAGAGCTCGTGTACCTGCGACTGAGCAGGAACTACTTCCGGCTTATTCCTCAGGGCCTCCCAGCATCCCTACAGGTGAGCTCTGGTCTGGTTCCGGAATTAGCAAATGGCGAGAACTAGAGGACACCTTACATGCACCAACAATTTTGTTTTAAAGTGAAATTTCATTGCGTTTATGTGTTTGTGGTCTGTAAACCAACTGTTTACTCTACCTGTGGGCACTTAAACGGCACTTATGGCTTACAGACGGCACGACTTTAATCACCGAGTAGTTTGAAGCTGCGCCAATTAAATTTTATTTTATAGTATTTCTGTTTATTTATGCCACGGAACAGACAACTGACTTTGTTCTCTCTTTGGCCTTCAGGAGTTGTATCTGGAAAATAACCTCATCGAAGAAATCTCCGAAACGGCGTTTAACAACACCGCAAACATCAACGTCGTTGTGCTGCGACACAATAAATTAGACGAGACGAGGATTGCGCCATTAGCCTGGATCAATCAAAGGTGCGTGTCCATAGTAACGCGAACTAAACTAAAGAACACACAAATATCAACTATTTACATTATTACGTCTTCCAATCACAAACACGCCTCTTTCCTAGGTAAATTAGGATTATTATGTACCAAATAAGAAGCATTAATCTGTACCTAATTCATAACATTTTGGGTCAGTTATTGAGTAATTACATGACGGATTTAAGTTATTTTCACAACAGTAAGTTTAAAATAATGCAAGTGACCTGCAGTTTCATGCTTCAAACTGATTGCAGCTTTAACAGCAAATATTTTCTTAGAGAATATTCTTCTTCAGGCCCGATCAACCGAACTTACCCTTTCCCACGCATTTCTCTAAGGAACCTGGAATCTATAGATCTCTCCCACAACAACTTCTACCTGGTTCCATCCTTCCTGCCCAAGTCGCTGGTTCACCTGGTGCTGGCAGGGAATCAGATCGAGCGCATTCCGGGATACGCGTTTGCACACATGGAGCCTGGCCTGGAGTACCTCTACCTCTCCTACAACAAACTGGATGGAGATGGCATCGAGCCGGAGTCCTTCTTTGGAACGTTCGGCACCATGACTGAGCTTTGTCTAGACCATAACCAGCTCACAGCTATTCCCGACGGAATAAATGAGATGACGACGCTACACTTCCTGCGACTCAACAACAACAAAATAAGGTTGCTAACCTCAGTAGTTTATCCAATTTGTCATCGTCTCTTGTCTAGTACGTTTACATAAGCAAACACCCGCCTTGAACAGAAGGCAGAAATTTGTTGGATTTACTCTTTGCCAGTGGCGTAAGAAACACAAACCTAATTCAAGATGTATTCTTTGAAAACAATACCTTATATTTTGATTTAATCTTTAAATTTAATACCTTGTTGTGTTCCCAAGCAAGTTGGTCTTGTTGTAAGGCAAAAGGAAGACAAAATACTAAATATGAAAATAACATGTTGATAACCTTAGTTAAGTGTATTTGATTTTTCATCCAACAGGCATGTGTCTGAAAATGCCGTTTGTGACCCCCTAAACGAAGATGATTACCATCTCGTCACCCTTCGTCTCGAAAACAACTTCCTTGACCTGCGGAAAATCCCCCCTGCGGCTTTCTCCTGCGTCCGCTCCTATTCCAGCGTCGTTTTAAAACCTCAGCGGATCAAGTAGTCACCAGCTTTACTACCGCTGGTTATAAACCACTTAAGACCAAAGCCGAAATGCTAACGCGATTTTTGTGACATGCAAAACGAACAACTGACACAAATAATTTTGTTTTCTCCCAAATAATTGCTACCAGAGAGATTATTCTTGCATTTTAATCGCTTTCTTTGACTTCCAGCCCTTTATTGTAGCTTTCATAAGCTTATATGTTTAAGAAAAGATATAATAAGAGCGGGCAAGATCAGTGCTTGAGGGATGAGAACAGTACTGTTGATGGTACCTGTCTAGACATGTTTTTGTAGGTATCTCAAGAGGGCCGGATGGATATCAACTGTACATTATTTCAAGAGATAAACAACACTTTCACTTTGTAATCTATGTTGAGATGTATCTTATTCCTTCACAACAGTATTAAATGTATGTCTGTCGTAGTGATTTCTCTTATATAAGCCGTAAACAAATGCACTTTTTGAACACTGGCACTATTTTCCATTGCAAAATGTTCTTGTCACACAAATGTGTAGGTCATTACATTCATTTCCTCAAACGCCTTTTCATCGTATGTCTTTCCAAAAATATCAGTACGAAACAGCTGCAGGAGATCTACAAACCATTCACAAACTTGTAACAGACGTATCGCAGACTGAAACACATTCCTGCCCTCTGTAAAGGATCTGACCGTGACATCACAGTCTCATGCTTCCCCCAAGATTCTTTTTAGAGGTTTTATATGACATCATACCCGAAGAGATGTGGACCACC
Source organism: Botia almorhae (assembly GCA_036877575.1). Classification (NCBI taxonomy): domain Eukaryota; kingdom Metazoa; phylum Chordata; class Actinopteri; order Cypriniformes; family Botiidae; genus Botia; species Botia almorhae. The sequence continues at coordinate 28,614 of JAZGTJ010003257.1, read as the reverse complement.
AGAAAATGCAGGGTTCAGCTGGGGTTCCACAGATTTCAGGCTACGGCTTACACAAGCTTTCCTAGAAGGAAAGAAAAAGTTTAAAAAACTGAAGGCGAGTCATTTGACGAGCTTGAAGTCGCCCATGACTTCAATGAATCAAGCGCTGGTCACATGGATTTTGTTTTTTTTTGGTAAATAAACACCATCTGGCTTCAAGCAGTATCTGGGAACAGTTAAGTTCTCCCCTATTTTTAGAAGGCCAGACAAATCTGCTGAACAATTAGCAACTCGCTCCACTAAACTGAAATTGACTATCTGTTTATTTGTTGTTGTAGAACAAAACTAGCAATAGTCAATGTTTGTTAAGTCAGTAACAGAACACAATGTTATTTATGATACTGTGTTAAAGTAAACTGACAGCTGATACTGTATGTTGCGTGGGTACAGTAACAGTGGTGCATGGGTTTAGTTCGACAGTTCGAACAGTTCGACATACCAACAGTTCGAATACCGTTATTAGCGTAATTAAATTAATTTAAATTGGTGCAACTAGAACATCATAACACATGCATGTCATATTTATCTTAATAACCAACCTGATCTCACAGAAAAATGGAACCATTTTACAATTTGGCGATTTCGTATGAATTCGTACGATGTGAGTCGTACAAAAACATTTTTCGAAAAGAAGCAAGCATGAAGGTGCACCCCTAAACCAAACCCTTACTGGGGTGAAAGCGAGTCGTACGAAAATGTACGCATGAGATTGTACGAATTAGCCATCAAATCGCTAAAACACAAAATAGTTTCGATTATGAACTGCCATGAGATTGTGTTGCGGTGGCGGTGTTGATTATCGCTGTTTTCTTTTGGGAAAAAACGGAGACCCTGAAATAGTTAGAGAGAGCGACAGATGGAGAGAGACAGAGGAAAAGTACTGGTAACCCATCACCCTTCCTGAAACAGGCCAGTATACCTACATATTTCCACCGTCTGAACCGGTTCACCCGAGAGTAATGATATCTACATCCTTTTAATTTACACGTACCACAAACATTTACTGGTTTGAGGTCAGTTATCGTTTAGGAAAGAATGCCAGAAACACTCTGGGGAACGAACAGACCATAAGACAGAGGAACTTCCATCATCTCCACGTTTCTCAGCCAAACCCAGACTCATGTGGCGCCACCAGTATTGCCCTGAGAACGGAGAGGGGATTCGATTGCGCTGCTGCAAGCAGACGGCCGCAGAGAGCCTGGAAAAGTTATTATGCGTTTACAATAAATGTTCACCGTGACTTTAAACAAACGTACACAAATTAAAGTGATCCTTCCAAACGTCCTCTTTCCTAAAAAAAACCCATCGTTTATTGTTGATAAATGATCGTTCTAAAGTTGACATGTGACCTATGGTGGCAAAATGAGTTGGAATGAACATGGGCTAATTACGAGCTACAGGCAAAACAAGTGAAAACATCAATTTTGGTCTAATTTGAGGGTTTCGTAAAAATAAGGTTCATTAAACCCTCATCGAACGATCCCGATGCTCCAGATATCAGTTAAACATCTAGAATTATCTTAATTTAATTTTTTCTGAAAGGTGTAGCTTCCCAAAACTTTCCTTTGTGTTAATCCATGAAAAATTAGTTTTTTTCTGCTTCTTGACAGCCTCTTCTTCAGACAGGTATAGCTCATTCATTTTGTGTCCAATTCCAACAAATCATACATCATTTTTAAGTTCCTTAACAGAGAATGGAAACAACAATGACTCATTTTTGCCAGCACTGGTCACATGTTTAGACACTGGTGCATTTTTAAATGCGATTTAAATGTCACCGCATTGATTAGAATATCAGAAGATTTTGCAGAAAGATAGCACAAAAAAAACGTACATATTGGTACGTATAACCTTACATACATATTACATATAACCTCACATAACCTGACATAAACTTACATAACCTTACATTTTGGTTTGCTATTTTTCGATTGATAAGACAACAAATATATTGTTCATAAAGTATGTGGACACTTTCTGCTTTGGACACAACATTTGTGAAATGTGTGCAGTTAATTTTATGAACTTAAGCTTGTGGTTACGTTTGTGTGAATTTACTTTATGGCTACCTAGTATCTACCCGATACTAGTTAGTAAAAAACCTTGGCAAAATGTCAAAATGTTAGTGCTGCATATTTCAATTTTACGTCAAATGTGATAATCACATCAAATAAATACAAAACAAGAACAATAGCGTTCGATCTATAAACAGAGAAGTATAGTAGTATAGTAGCTCCATATGACGCAATAAATACTCAAAAATATTTCAGCACGTCAGATTTAACGAAAGAAGTGACCACCCACTGGCGATATAAAGCAGTATGAGACAAAGAAGAGTATCCCAGACTGCTCATTGAATATTTTAGGCGTAGAAAACTGGCCGAGGTTCAAGTGCTGATGGGAAACATACGATCGGTAACAATGAGTGTTCAGTGCTAGTTCAGCATCCAGCAGGGCTGCATGCAGCTTCCAGCCCTTATTCTCAGCCTGCTGCTCGAACCCGCAGCATCTTTCCATCCCCGTTTCAAGGATCTCATGCTTGGAGGAGCGTGATCTCCATCTTTTGGCTTTCCTCTGCTCTCAGGACCTGCGCTTCAACAAATATTTACGGATCTCATTCCTACTGGAGTTAAACACGGCGTGCTCGGATTCGTCAGGTATGTCCATCCGAATCGGCGCTACACAGAAGCGAATTCAAAACAGTGTTAGCGAGTTAGTTTTTTAAGTCTCCTCTGGGACGGTCTTGGAAAAGCTTCGATACGCGGTCTTCGCTTGTGTTTATGTCTGTGGTTTGATCTGTTTGATCTGAAACATGGAAGAACTTTCAGGGGAAAACGTGAATGAGCCCGAGATGATCTGATTGATTTTAATCGGTTCAAGAGTTTCTGTGATCAACCACTGATAAATTATGCATGCAAGATGCTGAGCGTCTCTGTAACGATGTCTTGCCCTGTTCAGACACAGCTGAGTAACATTTGCCGGTGACTAATAAATTATTTGAAGTATTTATGTTTATTATGCACGAGGGACTTCCTGAACAGTTTCCTGTTTTCTCATTATTGCTTTCGTTCCCATTATTGCCACTGTTGGGCACCAGAGATGAATGATTTTTAACTGTTTATTGAACGATTTTGTTTATAAACATCGCATTTTATCTTCTGTTACAATTAACCACAGCTTTGATTTAGCTCATGCCACTATAGAGTTACAGATAAAGCTAAACTACAGAGGTGGAGACAAAAACGTACTGAGATCCATTTACTATACAGCCCACAAACAAACGAGCCACTATAACAATATTAAATGTCATTCAATAAGTTAAATTCTGATCAATTCCTATTGGTCCATCTCGTTCTGATGCTAGCGAATCAACCAGATTCCTAGCGTTTATTTCTGGTCGCGAATTGAAATTATTCACGTGTCATTTCATCCACGATTCTAAACGCTACAATAAAAGTAAAGCCAGCGTGACATTCGTGTGGAACAATTTGAAGAACGTCAGTTTAAACAACGTTTGCGTTTACGTTCACAGGGGGCAAACCGGCGAAAACAGAAACGAAAGCCGCAGCATGAAGGTTTTTGTACTGCTCACCCTGCTGGCGTTATGTTACGCCAAACCGTACACGCCAATCAACGTCATGGAATTCATGAAGAATTATGACATCATGCAACAGGACGCCGGCGACGATGACGACGACGATGACGACGATTATGTTAATTACGACGATGACGACGATAACTTTGTGTCCGACTGCCCTGAATGGTGCAGATGCTCTAAGAGAGTTCTCCAGTGCTCCGATCAGGGTATGCATATCATTTCATACTATTAAATACTATTATGATACTATTAAAGCTAACAAAACTTACCATACTTGATAGTAAACTTTACTATAAAAACAACATCGTATATGTCCTAATACAGTTCATCTCACATCAATCATTCAGTTTGAGTAGCTAGACTGACTATTCGAAATGCGCAAGTTGCTTGAGTTGTGTTTTTTACTGGATGATTTCAACATTTTAATGAGAGGCAGATTCTGCTACTGTCAGTCTGATTTGTGTTGCTTCTCCCTTATTACAGAATCTGCTTTGTATCCGTTAAAAAACGAACATGAGGTCATTTCATAAGCATGATCGTTGTCTTTAAAGGTCTGATGAAGGTGCCAAAAGAAATTCCTGCGAACACGCTGCTCATCGATCTTCAAAACAATGACATCACCGAAATCAAAGCAGATGATTTCAAAGGCTTGGATCATCTCTATGTGAGCAGTAAAAACGCTGATTTTAAGTGTTTTGGTTTCCCTGTGGTTTACACATAGACATGTGGAAAGATCCAGGACAGCTAGGGGGTGTATATGTGGTGGTGGAATTTTGTGGAATTCCAGACACTTATTTTGGTGTTATTGATTTCTGCATCTCCTGTGGCCTGTTTTATACTTGTGGTAAATATTTGCTCCTGACTAGTGGTCACATTTTTATGCGGAGTATAAAATTCCATCATAAAAACAACCAAGTTCTTGCAAATAACAAAGTTCCATTTAGAATTCCTCAAAAATTCTGAATCAATTGCCCAGTAAATCTCATATCATAAGACACGGCCACCATTTGGACCATTTTACCAAATTACCATTCGGTTTGTGTATGAACTGGAGTCACTCCTGCATACAAACAAACTGTGTGTGTGTACAGAACAGGATTTTGAACAGGAGTGAGACCTGGATTTAGTTGCAGTGTGTACTGTATGTTCCCAGACTTTACACAGTCATCATGAACCTTATTCTTGTCTATGTTTGCAGGCTCTGTTTCTGCTCAACAACCAAATATCGAAAGTTCACCCCAAGGCTTTTCAGAACATGGACAAACTGAAGATTCTCCACCTGTCGTACAACCTGCTGCCCAGAGTACCTGAGAACCTTCCCAGCGGCATCCAGTCCTTGAGACTGCACGACAACAAGATCAGCACCATCAGCAAAGGAGCATTTCAAGGGATGCACGACCTCAATGTGTTGGGTAGGTCTTCTGCTAGAAGTTACTCTGGTTCTCAAACATGGTTGGTGCTGTGGCTTAGCGGTCACCAAGCAATGCTTCTTCACATTGAGCTTGGTGCTCAGGTGTGTGTGTGGGGGGGGGGTGTTAGATCAACCCAGCTAACAAGTTTAGGTTGTATGAACGGCTGTATGAAGTAACAAAAACTTTATAACTGTTATTTTGAAAGTTCTAGGAATGTTCAAAATGTCCAGTGTTTAAGATGCATTAACGTTATTTCTTGGTCACACGAAAATTATTTACACATTTTTTAATTCTGTAACACTTTACAACGTTCTACTAACAGCTTAAGAATAACATTTGAAATATGATCATGTTAAAAACGTTCTACTAACATTAGTGCAAGAGGTTTTTGATAACTTGGACAGAAAACGTTCTGAGAACGTTCCCTGTTAACTGGGAAGTTCGCCAGATAAAGAACACTCTGCCCCCTAGTGTCGACATGGTGGATTGCAGCTACAGTCTGCTCAAACTGTAACTTTGGCTGAAACTTTGGCTGAGTCATCACTACTGCATCCATGAGCAAGAAGCTTAACTTTAAGTTAACTTCAGGGAGATTGTCCTTGCAATTTGAGTACTGCTGGCAGCTTAACATAAATGTGACTTCTAAGTGACTTAGAACAACACGTGACTTTTAACGAGTGATCTCTCTTTAGAACTGAGTGCGAATCCAATAGCAAACGGCGGGATTGAGCCTGGAGCTTTCGATGACATGGCCACTTTGTACTTGAGAATTGCTGAGGCAAAGCTTACAGCCGTGCCGAAAGGTAAGAGTAAACACAGCAGCCGAAAAAACAGCCGATCATAAAGTGACAGAACGTCTTTAAGAAACAGTTCACCAAAAAATATGTTGTTCCAAACCCGTGCTGAATACAAAAGGAGAAATGTTGAAGAATCCTCACACTGTTGTTTTACACGTTTCTTTACAATAACTTACATTGTCTGTTAAGTTCCATATTGTGAGGACCAGACCAGAAATATGAGTTTTGTAATAATATAACAGCTGCATTATTGTTTTATGGGATACAGCTACACTGGTCAACTTGATGATTTGAATTTTTAGCTTAACATTTTCTTCAGCGCTGTGAGGTTTGTAAGGCAAAGTGCTTACAAATTCATTGATGCTCTAAAGTTTAAACAACGACCCATTTGTACAACTTAAGACCACTACTAAATGAGGAACAACGGTGGTCGACATGCATTTGTCTACATTCCACAGATCTTCCGTCTTCCCTCACCGAACTCCACCTGGACTATAACAAAATCGCCAAAGTGGAGTCCGAAGACTTTTTACGATTAAAGGGTCTGCAAAGGTAGGGTGTTTGTGGCAGCATGACGCCCCCTGGTGGACAAATATTAAATCGACCGTCCGAACTGAAGATGTGTCTTTTGCAGATTGTGGCTGGACTTCAATCAAATCAAATACGTGGAGAACGGAACTTTTGCCGGCATTCCCAAAGTCCGAGAGATTCACTTGGACAACAACAAACTAAAAAAAGTTCCTCCAGGACTGAACAACCTGAAATATTTACAGGTAAATAAAAAACACCAATTTACCTCACAAACGCGTTAGTCACGAACAGAATTTGCAGTGTTTTATTTTGCGTTTTCTGTGCGGATTCTGGATTTAGCATATGATCAAATGTGTTCGACGGAACCAAAAAAACGTCGCTTTTCAATCGGTAGCTGAATGTTTAATAAACCCAGTAAATTGTGTGGACCTTTGTAGACCTGGTCACACATAAAACACATCTGACCAAACTCCATTGTTTCCAACAGGTGATCTACTTGCACGCCAACAGCATCGGTTACGTTGGAGTGAATGACTTCTGCCCGTCAAGAGCCCGCGTAAAGAAAACCCTCTACACCCGAATCAGTTTATACGCCAACCCGGTTAAGTACTGGGAAATTCAGCCGGCCACCTTCCGCTGTATCTCCAGTCACAATTCGCTGCAACTGGGCAACAACAAAAAATAAGGTGACGCTTTCCACCGGAGGGCAGCGTTTCTAAGCAACACCGATACCGAGTCATAAACTTTATCCTAATGCAATAAAATATTTGTTTCAGCCTTCGGGGTGATGTACAGAACGTAATTTAATCCGAATCAAGATTATCTGTAGTGGCTACAGACTCGTTACTTGAATTCGATGAGGATTTTGATGACTAACGTGATGTCCAATTCGAATCAATTGGGCTTGAAATCCAGTAAAGACAGAATCAACTACACTGTGTGCAATAGTAACATAAGGTATTCATAGTTATTGTTTACATTGAATTAATGATGTACATTGACTTTATAAAAGAGATCAATTTAATAATGTTTTTTTAAGATTCATTGCTAATTGTAATGTTCTCAGCTGAAGATCTACAAATGCCTGTTAGCTACCATGAACAACTGTCAAGTAAAACAAATTTTACAAAGTCAGTTTGTTCATTGTTTATAGAAGAATACTTTTTCTATCGTATGAGGACGGGCATTATTCATTGGTACTATTAACTGTTTAGTGACGTTTTTATGAACTTTCTGACAGTAATTGTCGCAAAATTGTAAAATTTGTATCCGATATTGCATGCTACGCTTTTTGTGTAACTCTTTAATTGTTACCCATGTTTTTTCTTTAACATTTTATGGATAGACGTCATCAGAGCACAAAACTAACATTCTAAATATTTCGAAAAAAATCGGAATATCTGATTATACGAATAATCTGAAGATTCTTTTACAGAACGACATGGACTGTAATTTTTTTTAAACCGTTAAATGCAACAAGCATCTGTTAGCTGTAGCGCTGTCTCACCTGTTTCAGATATTGTTGTTTCTGTGAAAAAAAAACTAAATAAATACTAAACAAATAATTGTGTTTTGTGGTCAGTTTTGTGGCTTTTTTGCTTTATCTCTCAAGCATTAACACAAGATGCCAGCAGATGGAGACGTCGGTGCAAGAAATCTCATCCCGGCAACTGTTTATTAAATAACTACTGATGCTGTTTAAATACATGTGACCTTAGTCAAAATGGGTTTTCAAGCAGCTGTGTATGCTAACGTATGTTCCTGCACATCACAAATGCACATACAAATAAAAGCACACAGCTACTTATTCTGATAAATGACCATTAAAAGTTTTAACAAATCTGTATCATTTTTTGTGTGTAATTATCCGGATGTTGTTACAGATGACCATAGTTGTTAGAAATAACTATTAAAAACAATACATTCATTTTTTGATTGACGATCGGTTATGCTGTTTCAAATAGAAATACGTCTTCATATTTTTGCGCTCTTATATATAATTCCGTTCAGAAAGGGTTAAAGAGGCGCGGGGTGGGGGGTACAAAAAAAGAGGGGAGAGGGGGAGAAAGAGAGAGAGAGAGAGAGAGAGAGAGGGGGACTTTGCTCAGGAAACATATGGAACAAATCTTCAGGTTGGCTCGATCTGCTGCTGCCACGTCTTGCATACCGGCGTGTCCAAAAAACTCACAACAGGTTTAGGTTTGGATCCTTCAGGGTCTCTGAGCCCCACAAAAAACACCTGAGAGATTCGGACACATACACCCCTGAGCTGTCTTCATAGCCACCAGCAGCTAAACCAAAACCCAACTAGCGTAAATCTCTCACATCCAAAGAACCCTTCATTCCTGTGATGAATCAATCATTATTGTCTACAGGAGACGGACTACTAAAACACTGAAGAGTCTGTAAGTTGACTTTACAAACCAAAGACTGTACAAAGTTTTCTCCTAATAAATCTCTCTCCAGAGTTAAGACCTTTTAGATAAAAAAGCCACCCAGCAGGACCAGCTAATCGCCACCTTCCAGAACAATTTCTCTAACGTCTTCGAAGCACTCTCTGGAATAAACATTCGCTAAACGTTGAAATAAGCATTCATTCCAATCCAGAACAAACACAGATTTACCACATCGATCCTACTGTACATACTAGAAATGAATAAATCAAGTCGGAAAATAAATCAACGGAAATGATTTTTCACTTTAAATACGTTAAAGAAAGATTCTGATACAGCAGGAATTTTGTCGGAGGGCTTGTTTAGGTTTTTAGTTTGATCCCCATTGAGTAAGTGAGTGAGACTTAATTTGTCTGTTGTAAGTCGACTTGACTAAAACACTTAAATGGCTACTTCTGATAAACACGACAGATGATGACCCAGAATCTTGACACAATTATATAACGCTGAAAATCTTGGTCTTTAACAGCAACTTTAACAAGGTGAGAAACACGCCTGCGTGTGAAGTGATCCAGATTCTGGATCTGAATCAGAAACTGCATTTAATGTAAATGCTGGCTGGTGATGGATTATATAAATGAGTTCACAGTTACAGTTACAACAAATTTGTGCTTTTTTTTTTACAAAAAACAAACAAACACCTAATTATTGGAATTGCTGCTGTTTTTCCATACTACACACAACTCTGTATTCGCACCTGCAGTTCATATTCTGTACATTGGATGTAAATATTGTATATTTTTAACCCCACTGTACATACTGTAAGTTTCACTCATCCGTGTATATAAATCACTATATTCCTGCACTTCTGGTTAGATGCTAACTGCATTTCGTTAGCTCTGTACTGTATAACGACGATGAAATTGAAGCTAATCAAAACACAACAAAATTATTATTATTACAGCAAAATCTGCAACCATATTTGTTGTTTTAAGCCAATTTCAGTGCATTACTGAATAT
>JAZGTJ010003257.1:0-18780 GCA_036877575.1 Botia almorhae | reverse complement strand
ATATAGTTTTGGCTTATAACTTGATTCAGAGGAAAGGACAACCCTTCATCCCTTGACAAATCTGCCACAATACATTTATCAAAGAGCAAAACATGGCTGCACTACACAGTAAAGCTTTTGTTTTGTCCAGCTGTATCCCCCTTCCTCACACAAATGCCCCAGAGCGCCCTCCAGGAATTGCCCCCTGAAGTTTCATGTTCAAGCTACGGTAGCGGTAACTCCTTCTGCAATCTGGGCGAAAGCGAAAACAAATCTCGCCGCTGACAGAATGAGTGCTGAGGCTTGTGTCTGGCCAACTCTGAAAAACACTCGGCAGACGGGTCATGAGAGACCGTCTGTGGTTTTACTCCCATACAGTACAAGCTCTGGAAAAAGTCATCGTGTTACTGAGAGCCTCCATAAAGTGAGCTAAAAACGTCTAAAACAATTACGCTTCACCCACTTAATTATCAGCAATGGGTTTCAGCTCATTTCTGCCAACTCTCCTCTCCCGTCTCACTAATAGATGTGTGCAGATGAACAACAGCTAAACACACACACACACACACACACACAATGAGAGAGACACACACACACACACATATATCCTTTATAAATCCTCTATATACATATATACATACACACATTATATAACACTATATACAACACATTATTCCTTGTGTATGCTTATTGCTTATATATTTGGACTATATACTGTATAAGGAATATATAGGAATATGTAAACACACATGCCTGTATACACACACACACACACACACACACATTATTGCTCATATCTTACATAACAGTAAGTGCACCTGATAACAGAAATGACTCAGCACCTGATGCAAGCCTGGCCGTTATTTTGTGGGTCAGCCTTTTTACTGTCCACATGTAATCATGTGGACTGGACGCTCGGCTGTTCTTTCCATAGCCACGTCTGGAAACTTCAGCCTCACCTCGACTCAACAATAGAGGGAAATCATCGGAGGAGGTCACCCAACACATGCGAGCAGACGCGCACAGAATCACTTCCACGGCGGATCTCCATCTCTCTCAGAACCTCTGAGAGCGCTGCAGGGAAACCCACGGAGGTGATCGATCAAGCGCATCCCGGGACGAAAACATCTCCCTGGTTCAGCTCACGTCATTCGAGGGTCTCCTGCTGCTTCTCAGGCTGGGTTTCATCTTGGGCATGTGGTGCTCATAACGTTACACCGCCTCCCACCGCGAGAAAAGCCACCCAACAGGTACAGTCGAATACCGTTATTTTGAAGGTCACACGAAAACGTAACAGGGGTGAAGTGAAAACGAGTGATTTTGTACGGATTCGTGAGGAGTGACTCTAATTCACGAGTGGTTTTATTGACTCACAACGAAGGGCTTGATTTGGTTTTAGTTTGTACGAAAAGAACAGGTATATTTATACTCCTGGTGTAAACACAAAGATCTTGAAAGTCAAGTCCCAACATTTTATTACCATGACTATGTAAAACTAGTATTACGTTTTTCTTCCTATACGATGCACAGCTGCTATTTCTTTGTATTTCTGTTATCATTATTATTATTATAGGTTTTATTGGCTGGGAATCTACGACAGCCTCAAAAGTTATAAAAATTTGGCCCACTAATATGAGTGGGCCGAATACTTCTCGGACCAACTTTGGGGTCTTCTGCTAAAGCATTTTCGCGGCGCTAGTTGCTTTAATTTCTTTTTAAGATTCTTGGATCGCTTCGTGCAGTCGCTTTGCCAGTACAAATTATAACTATGACCACAGCTAGCTAATTTGTTTATACAGAAGTGTAGGAACATATTACATCGAAAACGTATAACGGTCAAATGAGACACGGTGGTTTTTAAATTGTATGGGAGTGTCCAGCTATCCAACTCGGTTGTTTATGTTTAGAAGCGAAAGAAAAACACGAATATCTATTAATTCTATGCCAGTCAAATGCTGAGTCACGGTCCTCACCTTCAACAGGCAGAGTTAAAAACCCCACTAAGATAATTAATTCCAGACATTACTACAGAGAACTCTAAACAAACAACAACATTTACCGAAAAACGTTGCATGACGTAAACACTTCGGGAGGGGAATCAATGAGGCATTTCAAGAACCTTCTTGTGATTTACAAAATATGATTCTTTTTTTGTGCCTGTTGTAAACAGATCAAAGAAAAAGAAAAAAGTGAACCATGATGTCACCACAGACCTGGACGATACTGTCTCTACTTGCACTTTTTGGAGCGCAGGTACTTGCTCAAGACTACGAAGACGACAATTTGGATTACGAGACAGAGGACGACTATTTCCCACAAGTTCCTCAACCTGACTATGATGCCCAGATCACGTATTCCCACGAATGTGCCAGCGAGTGTTTTTGCCCCCCGTCTTACCCCTTTGCCATGTACTGCGACCATCGTAAACTCAAGGCAGTTCCGAACATCCCGGGACACATCCTGCATTTGTACATTCAGCATAACAACATTGAATCTATAACCGCGAAGCCTTTCATTAACGCCACATCCTTGAGGGACATCAACCTTAGCTACAATAACCTACAGTCATCGAAGGTGGATAAAGGTGTCTTTAAAACACTCAAAAACCTTATCCAGCTGCACCTTGAGCACAATAACCTGGAGGAAGTACCTTCTTCCTTGCCCAACACTCTTCAAAGGCTTCATCTGGGCTTCAATACAATTTCAAAGATACAAGCTGACGCTATGCGAGATCTTACGAAACTCACGGCACTGGACTTGTGTAGCAACAAACTAACAGATGCCAGCATTAAGGGGAAGATCTTTTCAGGTCTGAGGAGCCTCATGCAGATCAATCTGTGTAGCAATAAGTTGAAGTCCATGCCAGGAGACCTACCAGAATCTCTTCTGCAGATCACGTTGGACAACAACTCGATCTCCTCCATACCTGAGGGTTACTTCAAGAAGACTCCCAATCTTTTGTCCCTCCGCATGTCACACAACAAACTCAAATCCGTTCCGTATAACGTCTTTAACCTGTCGAGACTGATGGAGCTTCATGTGGGCCATAACCAACTCTCCAAGACATTTTTTGTTCCCAGGACCCTGGAACATCTGTACCTTCAAAACAATGACTTTAAGGGTAGGTTCATACTCACAAACAACCAATATCAAAAGTTCATAATCCCATCAATATTTTGTTAAGTTGTTTTCACGTCCCAAAACCTGGAAACGTTAGCTTTGTACAGGAGATCCCTTTCAGTTTTTTATGACTTTCTACAATAGCAGTTTTTAGTGTATATGTCTTGAAACAGTTGAGTGCTTTAAGCATAAATTACTACATAAGTTCTACAGACCTAGAACTTGTATTCATAGTTCTCATAAGGGTACTCATCGTTTAAAAAAAACACCATTTTAAAAACCCATATTAAATTTTACATTCAAGGTTACCTTCTAGGTTGCCTTTCAAAGTCACATTTGGGCTGATTGACTTTATTGAACCAACACAAATTTCTGGTAATATGTGTTAAAAGCGCCTCATGGCTTCTTCTGTTTATAGATTTGAATGTTTCTCTGATGTGTCCATCACTGGACCTTGGCAACGCCAACATGCTGACCTACATCCGTCTTGACGACAATAAGCTACAAGGACCAGTGGACTACTCCGCCTACAGGTGCTTCCCCAGGATGAGGATGATATTTTATGGAAACCAAAGGAAGGCTGATGAAGATGACTATGAACCTAAAAAACATGAGATAGCTAACCTACCAAAAAGAGCAAACAAACCTGTTGACATAGATGTTTGACAGCCAGAACCATTGGTCTGCATTACTCCACTTCACTTCAGTAGATATACTTTCTTGCAATCCTATACTCTCAAAACCAGTTTCCTAACAGGTTCTTCAAAGCGATGCCATAGAAGAATCTTTTTGGGTTCTCCAAAGAACCATTCAGTCAAAGGTTCCTAAAAGAATCATTTATTTCTTACCTTCTCATAAAGAACCTGTTTCCACCACAAAGAACCTTTTGTGAAACAGAAAGGTTCTGTGGATGTTTAAGGTTCTTTGTGGAACCATACAGCCAAAAAGGGTTGCTCTATGGCGTTTTGAAGCATCTTTTTTGGGAGTGTAATAGACAACAGCTATTCCGTTTTCTTTTTTTTAGTTTGCAAAATGCTATTAAACTAAATCCCAACACAAAGCAATCTGCAATCTGACCTATAAAGTTTTTAAACTACGCAGTTTAAAGCAACAACTTGCGTGTTTAAAAAAAGTGATGTCGTAAATTAGCTGCTTTAAAAAAGGTAATCAACTGCTTAATTAACTAAAAACGTGGAGATTTTAAGAGATTTTAAGTGACAAAGTAATAGTCAATTTCTTGTGTTTTGCACTTGACTGACAATCTCCTTAGCACAAATAAAGTCATTCTGCCCAATAAACAAACTTACACAAGCCCAGACAATAATACAAGAAATACATAGAATACAAGAAACTGCAGTTCTTCAGTCTTGAGGAGTCACATTCAAATACCTGGAGTCTTCAAATCAAGACAAAAAAACATCACAATGGGGAAACGTATCGGCACTGTAAAAACATTTCTTAGTATTTGGCGCTTTTCCCGGTACAGTAACTTTTTACGAGTTGGTATAATTGCTAACACACCTGTAAAGCTATTCTCTGTGGTCTTATTTCCATCTTCTGCATGTTTACTTCTGGGGGCCCGGGGCCCATTTCATCTTGTGTTAAGGTGCAAAGAGTCACATGTTTCCTATTAAAACTGTTTTCCCTCACCTTAATCTTCAAGTGTCTGTTTTATAGAGGCGCTCTGGTTTGCTTTCACAATTCATTTTGTTTAGTTTTTAGTGAAATATGTCTAGGCAAACCTGTAAAACACACTAAATAGTTGCTGGAAAAACAAACTGTTGAGACTGTCTGAAAATGATTAATCGCCGTGGAAGATGGATGACTATAATCAAAGAATTTTAAAATTTGGCTTCTGCGGTGCCCGTCACATGGCAAGATCAGCCACATTTGTGTCTTGCCTTTCTGAGAACTGTACAGATGAATTAGCACAAACCGGAGCCGAAACAGACAAACATGCCACCTCAAATTCCTTATTCGTTAACATGCATCAAATTCTGAGCTAGAGCTCCAAGCACAGAGAGAGAGAGAGAGAGAGAGAGAGAGAGCAACAGCTCTTTCCTCTGGTCTTCTGCATTGCTTCTTACCGAGCCAAGCCAACCACAAACACGGCCCACTGCTGCGGGCGACGCAGAGGTCTCATCCCAGAAGGGAATGTGAAGGGTTAACGTCTGTTTCATAAACTCCTCTGGCAGCCTGTGGTGGGGCTTAAAAATCTTGATTTGACAGATCACATTTTACTCTAGGCACGGAGAAAATAGCTGACCGCCATCTGCACGCTACCCGTGCTCTTTAACGCAACAGAACGCGTCCCGGAGTCTTCAGACAGAATGGGGACGAGGTTGAGAGTGTTTATTTCGGCTGTGGTGCTGGCATCGTGTCTGCTCTCAGCGTCCGGTGCACACCATCACTCGCACCCTCACCACAAACAATTGGAACTTACTGAAGAAATCAGAAATGAGGGAGCTTGGAGAAATAAGGTAAACTTTGCTTATTTGTTTTACTTTTTATTTTCGATAAAAGCAGACGGAACAAGCTCGAGCGATTTAGTATTCAGTGATTCTGTTTTGTGTCCTGATTTTTACTCATTTTGTGCTAATTTTGACTTTAATTCTTCGCATTTAAAGACTTATCCAAATCATGACGCTTCATAACCAAGATATAAGACACAATAAAATTCAATATAATCAATAATATGATTAAAAACTGCATTGCATGCAATAAACATGATATTCTTTAATTAACTGACCAAATTAAGCATGCACTAATTAACAGATTGCTAAATATTAATATTTAATATCATTTTCAGCACTCTAACTGATTTTCAATAAACGACTACATTATTAGCCACAATACAATATTAAATCAAAATATTCAGAACTAGCTCACTTGGTCACCTAATGTAACTAGCAATTTAAAACATAACCCGTTAAATCACCTTTCTAGTAAGCTATCATTTTAAAAAATGTTAATTTCTTAAACGATCTGAAACTTTTACTGTAAAACGACTTCTATTCAAATACACATCATTCATTAAGAGCCCATTCTAAATCAGAGAAGGACCCAACAGCTGCCGTGTGGAATCCCTCTGATTAGTCAGCAATCTGTTCTGAAGGAGTTCCCTCGGGCTTAAATTCTCCCACCCACAGCTTCAAACTAACTCATGGGGTCAGACCCTCACAGGGTGTTTTAACAGATGGCCTGGAGACATGCAGGTTTGGACAGATGCTTAGTTCCGGGAGTGCCATCCAAACAAGCCTAAGGAGATGACAGTATTTCATGACCGAGATCTTTAAGGATTAGTTCGCCAAAAAAAAATAACATTCTGTCATCACTCACCGTTTGATGTTCCTCATTCCAAATGAGAAATCATAAATACTTAATGTTTTTATGGTTTAAAAACAACATCAAAGCGCGGAAAAAGTATACCAAATAAGGTCCATATGACTTGGGCATGGAAAGTGCATATTAACTTTGACTTGTTTTGTACACAAAGCTATCATTTTTCTGTAGAAGACTTGGAAAACAACACATGAGCTGCACGGGCCGCATTTATATTGATATTTTACAGTACTTTTGAACGTAAAGAGCAACCAGCAAAGACTTCAGAGTTTCCTTTGAAATCCACAGCAGGTGGTCATGGAACAGCCCACCAGTGTGGTGTGTAAAACAGCGACAGAACTGAACCGTAACATGAGACCAAAGTCTGGGAAGTCTTTAAAAATGAGATTTAACAGTCAATTGGCATTCAGCCCCGAATGTGGCGTTTTTGTTAAGCAACCAAAAGCAGCAACTCGTGTCACATTTTTCAGAGATCAGATGACACTGCACTCCTGCTTGCCGATGCTCCAGAAGATTCTACCCCAGCACCACCTGTAGGGGATCCATCAGGTAAAGAACTACAGACCACCAATCTGAGAGCAATGAGTGACTTACTTGTTTCAGTGTTGCTTGCAGGAGTATGGAGTGTTCAGCCTAAACTGGAAAATGTGCCAGTTTTGAAAGATTTATTCCATATGTTCCAGACCTTCCAACCTGTCTACTGTGTGTGTGTCTAACTGGATCAGTCTACTGCGAGGAGGTCGACCCAGATATGACATCAGTGCCGGCGCTGCCCAAGGAGACAAACTACCTCTATGCTCGGTACAACAAGATACAAAAGATAACAGCCAAAGATTTTGGAGATATTGGTGAGTTCTTCCTGTCTTGACCTGTGCTGGTGTCCTTCGTATATGCCTCTATCTTCTATCTTTCTAGGGCAAAATGGTTCTTATAACTCTTCAAAGCCAACTTTAATTTCATTTGAAATGTTTCCAAATGTCAGGGACACGATTTATATTTCGAAGTGATTCTCTTTTGTAAAGACACTGATGAAATTTATGAACCGCAACGTTCTACAAAGCATGTGTGTTGACAACATCTTGGACGTGTGCTGCACTGCTCTGACAAAAGGAGAACGTTAGCTAGAGGGCACAGTCTGTTTTAAAGCTTTTTTGAGGTCCTCGTGCATGAAAAGCTCCTTTTACAACACAACAATATCTTCCCATAAACAAAAATGAAAACAGACCACCTGAGCTTAACGGCACAAAAAAAGACAAACACACACACACACACACACAGTTCAGGAAGTTCAAAGACATAACCAAATCTCAGCTAACGAAGAACAGCTCACCTTCTCTGAACGTTATCAAAAACGTTCTTGCAGTATTAGTAGAACATTTTGAACATTGTAAATTGTATAGCAAAAACGTTGTTAGTGAAATGTTTTAAAAGCATTTCAAAAAGTTTGAATTATGTTTTTATAACCAAGCAATAATGTTTACACAACATCTAAAAAAGTCAATTTTATTATTACAATTTTGCTGAAATGTTAGTAAAATGTTCTTACAACCTAAAATTGTTAGCTAGAATGAAAAGCAAGACGCTGGCAAAGCTGCTTCTGTCTAAATATCTAAAGATGATGCAACGCTTTATTTATCTCCTAAAAGCTCTTCTGTCCCATCTACTGTAGTGACCTTGAAGAGAATCGACTTCACTGGAAACCTGATTTCTGAGATTGAGGACGGTGCCTTTGCTAAGCTCACCATGCTAGAGGAGCTCTCACTAGCCGAGAACGCTCTAGTCAAGCTACCAATGCTGCCGGCGAAATTAATCTCCTTCAACGCCAATCACAACAAACTGAGGACCAAAGGCGTTAAGGCGAATGCTTTTAAGGTGAACGACCACAAATTACATAATGTCTCGCATTCCACATTTGCGTTCCACACCACCTGTTTAAAAACACTACACCTACAGCACTTCACCTACAGCACTACACCTACAGAACTACACCTACAGAACTACACCTACAGCACTACACCTACAGCACTACACCTAAACAACGTTTTGTTGTTGTTTACTGCTTTCTAGATGTTCTGGGTTCGTTAAAGTCTTAAAAAAAAAAACGTAACAATTTTCAGTGTTAAAGCTGCAATCCGTAACTGTAGCCTCTCTATCGCCATCTCTGTTTGAAACATAAAATTGCAGCTTACTTTATGCACTTATCTGTACATTGAAGTCAAACTGACACTTCCCTGGAAATCAGACCCGGCAGCTCAAATGATAAATGATTAACTTACCATTGAGAAGGTAAGGAGACCACCGATCTGTCGTGCACTTGCTTAAAAAACTGATTTTTGTTTATTTTTAACCGAATGAAAGTTAAGGACTGCAACTTTAAGTTAAAACAGGACAAAAAAAGTTCTTCTGAGCCTCTTGGACTTACAGTCAAAAAAATCATCGGAGCTTCTTGAACTTCCAGTCCTAACCTTCTGCTCTTCTTACAGAAATTAAACAGACTGGCTAACCTTTATCTTGCTCACAACGAACTGGAGGCTGTTCCTTCCATTCCAGAGACCGTTCGCATACTTCACCTGCAGGTTAGACGGCTAAGAGTGTTTTCCATACTCACTACAAGACAATTCAGACTCGACACATAGATCAAGAGTTCCACACTTTCCGACATTTAACGGAGGAATTCCATATTGTCTCTATAACTTCACTTGTTCACTGGTGAAGGACTGCGGAATACAACCTTAGAGAATGCACTCGCAAGAGGCGCATGACTAACCCCAAAATTACTACATTCATTGACTACATAAATGTTTTGTGAATTGAATTGTATCCGATTATTTTATTCGATTATTATTTATTTGTATTAGAGTATTTTCCAAGATTGCAAACCATAATTTCAAAGGTACCATCATTTTAAAGGTACCATGACCGCATGACAGTCTCAAAAGCCATTCGGTTGTGAGAACAGTAAACATCTTGAAAAGCATTTAGCTCATTTTGTGCGTTTGTTTACAGAACAACAACATTTCCACAGTGAGCGTGGACACCTTCTGCAAGAGCAACGACACCTACTACATACGACCCAACATGAACGAGATTCGAATGGATGGAAACCCCGTTATCCTCGCTCAGTATCCAAACAGCTTCACCTGTCTTCAGTCTCTGCCAATCGGGCGATACCAATGACGGGCGAAACCAAACCAAAGATGAAACCCAGTGAGATGTGCTTGGATTTCCACAGATAATGACTTCAACCGAGTCGGAAAAGTCATTCAATCTCCATGAGTGTACGACAGGGTAACGCCGTGAGATCTTGTACTATATATATCAAATTATATAACAGCTGCCCAAAATGTTTTAAGTCACTTGATTTTCTCTTGATATCGACTTTGTAGCTGAACCTGAAACACAAATGATAACGAATAACTTCATTGTAAATAACTCCTGGAAGCTGCTGCTTAGCAAAATGTGAGTTCGTTAAACACTGCAGTCGAGCTTCTAGTATTGCTCAGAACTCTGTGAATTCCTGACACTTGTTCTGTTAAAAGGTCTTTTCTTGGCGGAAATGTTGAAGTCTGCTAAGTTAATTAGAGGGTGGGAACCCATTTCAAGTTTGGTTCTGCTCAGATCCACGATAGCTGGACTTTTCCTGACTTACCTTCTCTGAACTGTTTGACTAATATTTATGTACTTTTTGTAATGACTACATATGTTTGAATCAAACCTGACTAGACTGTACAGTTGAACACTGTATGAAATCAACATGCCATGTTTATTTTATTTGTTTAAATACACTTTTTTCTAAAAAACAAATGCGGTTGTGGCTCATTTGCTTTTATCATTTACAACAGCAGCGTTAGACCCCAGACCAACAGTTAAAGCAGAAATAACGTGTGCAACTATAAAACTATAAAAAGACCAAAACAACTGTCGGCGACCCAATGAAACAATCGCGAACCAATCAAACCAAAAACGATTATGCACACAGAAAGTTCTGGAAAAACGGGGGTAATATTGTTCCATTTTACGGGCCAAACTGGCAGGAATTACAGCACAAGGGTCCAAGCGAATAATGGAATGTTTTCCATACTGTTTGCAGACTTCATTCCCAAACCTTTCACTGCCACCTAGTCATGGAATTTGTTCCCAATTTGGCATTCAGCAATCGTTCTAGATTGTATAAAAGTCTTGTGGAATACAGTCATTAATGACAGCTGAGTAATTTAAACCATGAAGGAAAACCTCACAAGACGAGAAGTAAAATGTGAGAACTTACATTTTCATTATGTCATGAACTTTCCAAACAATGATCTGTGAAGCTTTATATCATGTCAATGTAAGTTAATATTTTCAATAAAACGAATGCTACTCAGAAGAATCACGGTTTTTCATAGTGGGGGTCTCTGGCTTGGCTAAAGGTCTGGATGGGGGGTCCTTGGTCCATAAATGCTGAACACCTCAAATCATCAGATTTATGACTCTTAAAAACACCCTGAGGCCCTACACTCTTAGAGTAAAGAGTTGTGAGGTAGAAATCAAATTCATTTTCCAAAAAACACATGCTTTTTACGTGTCAACTGTGTGAATTACACATGTGCTAAAACACATGTGATCAGATGTGAAACGTGTGCTTTTGGAACATTTTTGTGTGAAACCCATGAGAAACCCATGTGTTATCACTGTAGGGGCTGTATTACCTTAATTAACAGCCATATTCCTGGTTGGCTGAGAACCATTTTTCCTGTTTCTTTTGTGGACTGTTACTTGACAATGTTGAAATGTCTTCCATCTCTCCTCACATCGCTTGGAGAGCATCCTCGAGGTTCTGACGGACGGAGGGAGAACTTTGGTATCCTCCACTCTGAAAACAAAAGAATAATGTTTACTGCATCACCATCAGACATCACCCAACACGGTGTTGCTAACTTGAGACTCACAACGTTAGAAACATCCTCGAAGACAAAATTTAGGATACATTAGACTATAAAAGGATAAACTGTGTATTTCTGTTTAAACCCCTTCACAGGCTGAAGTTACGAGACATTTTGAGATTTTCCATAGATTTACCAGGGGCCCAAAAACTGTGGCACAGGACGCAACTTTCCATGACTCTCGACTCTCATCTGAAAGGCCGATGTTGTAATGAGCGATGGAAAAACGGTAAGTCTCTCAAAATTTAAATGGATCCACTCCAGGAGTAAAGACAGCAGCTTAAATGGCATGAGTTAAGAGTTAAAGGTTCCCTAAAAATATCTAAACACCAGGCAATGAATGTACTCCTTTCCTTTTAGTCCGTCATATGCCTTAGATTTCTTGGATCTGGGTGAGCTGAAAGTTTACAAACAATAATCAGGCGACTGGTTTGACTGACGTCTAATGCCGTTTAAATGAAACCACAGACAAATTACCCTAATTGGTGGACCTCATTTCGTACCGTGAGCCATTTCCATCGTATGCGATTTTGAGATTTGTTGATTGGGGACCGCGAATCTGAAAAAGTCATTTAAAACGAGGCTTCATTAGAATGCAGACCTGTACGTTTGACGGACTCGTATTTTGAGGATCATTCTTTGACCAATTAATTGCACATTAATGTTTTGGCTCCTTTCGTGATCATTTCACGTTTTTTTCTCATTTTCCTGGTTATGCTGCTAAGGGCCTGCAAAAATATTGCATGCAAGATATTGCACGCAAAAGAACATCGAACAAATAAGAGCTACTGGACATACAGTACTACGACTAATTATTAAAACAGTTGGAAGGTTTAGCACTAACATCTCCGCCGGACACGTCTCAATTACCGACTACAAGAGCGCTTATAATTCTATCTACATGGAATATAAGGGTTGTAAAAAGGACTTCCTGAAACTGTCAGAATCGCACAGACAACTCAGACTTATGTGAGACTCATTATCTCCAGTATTTTTCCGTCTCACTCGTGCCAAGACAGACTCAGACCGGACGATACGATCCAGATGTACATTCAGCCACCAGAACGTTGGCTGAAGTTTAGAAAAGGGCCCAAACAAATTGCCGCCAAAACAGCAGCCAGGGAGAAAAATACCTCTGGCTGTCATTTGTCGCCTCAGACAGAAATTCCTGTGAAGTAGTAGAACAACTGTAGGAGATACCATGTCTTCAGAAAAACTCATGAACGAATTTACGAGTAAACGCCCATTTACGAGTGACGGTTCCACTGTGGAAGGATCTTAGCCCACCGTGTTTTTAACGCAAACTATAAAAGTTAGCCTGAAAACTCAGAAGTTGCAGGTTCAAAAAGTGAACGGTCATCATGTCAATAATCTAAACTTCCAATTATGTCAAAATGTCTGTATTCTCTGTGGATGACCGGAGACTTGCAAGGGGAAGTGTCTTGCTGTACTTCTCCAAATAATAAAAGGACACCGAACTGTACTCCAGACCGCGGGAATGCTGAAGAGATGAAACGGTCATTTCACCTCAGAAAACAATGGCTTTCCTTACTGAGGCTTCTGGCGGAGTTGGACTTTAAAGTCTGACCCATTGCGGAGTGACCGGAGGTGGTCCACATGTTCAGTTTTTACAGAGCACACGCTGTGGGGTGCTGTTGGCCATTACTGCCGTACTGGTGCCATTTGTTGACAGCTTAATGAGCGGGACATGTCACGGGCCGTCAACACGGCACCTTTTAACATTAAAGCCACACATCATTATGTTGGACAAAGAGTTCTTCTGGATTCACAGGAGTGAAGCTCATTACTGAACCAGCAGAACGGATTACGCCACCGACATGCTGTTGTACCGCAACAATAACACATGAATGAAACTAGAGAGACCCAAACGCAATGCAATGAAAAAGAATATGATCGAATATGAACTTGACTAAGCAGAACAAACTTTTAATGCTGAACAGAACCTCACAGAACAAAACAGTGTAGTACCAAATATAACAGAATACTACCTGACACAACCATAGAGACCTAAATGCGCCGGAACAGAATATATTACAATATACAGCAGAACAAAACCCTGCTGAACAAAATAGTATAGAACTGAATAAAATACAGTACAAAACAGAACCCCGCAGAACAAAATACTGAAGAACAGAACAGAATACAGAATGGAACCCTGCAGAATAAAACGCTATCGAACAGAACAGAGCACATAACCGCACCTTTCAGAACACTATTATATAGAATAGAATGGAATACAGAACAGAACCCTACAGAACAAAATACTATAGAACAGAATACAACAGATCGAAATACAATAAAATACAATAGAACAGAACGGAACATAACCAAGCAGAACTGAATCTTTCACAACACAATGAAGACACAGATATGGACCACATGGTTAATGATGACAGACTTTTATTTGTGATTTTGGCTTCAATCATTGCATGTATAAACAAAAGCTTTCAGCTGCAAATACAACAGAAAACTTTGAGGGAAAACATCAAACTGCAAAACAATGCTCTTATTGTACAACACTGAAATGCTTTTTGTAGTTATCTGGCTTTCTGTTTGAATACTGCCTCAGTTTCAGTGACTCTTAGGAGCATATCGTAGTCATTCGATCTGTCAGTGGTGAGGTGTACCAGGCGAACACATCCACAATGCAAAAATCAGATCTCTGCCGAAATGCTGTGTTAACAGAAGTTAGGAGAGTTTGCCCAGCATCCTTCTGACACCCCGCCAAAATGATTTCCCTTGTACACAGTGTTATTCTGAAATGCGTCTGGTTGCGAGTGTAACATAAAGCAGAATACCCTTCGATGGTGTCTGGGAAAGAGCTTGCCTGGAGTTTACTCACACTTTTGGCTGTATGTTCTGTAACTCTTTCTGCAACTTGCGTTCTCTCCGGAAGGAGTTTCTGAATAATCAATCATGCTAATGCCATGCTAATTCATCAATCAGATTTCCGAGGACTTCCACCTACCTTAACAACAATGCACGTATTAAAATATCACTCCACCTGGACACAAAAGTAGAGAAATCTTTGAATTGAGCTCCTGCAAAAAACACAGAATGTTAAACAGCGTATGACCTTCTATAACTTTCAAATGATCTGGATTTATGCGTTTAATCAATTACCTGTCAATAAAACAGAGGCCCCATGGGAAATTTCCATCTCATCAGGATAAACATGTGTCTCTGTAGTTCAATTGATGGCTGCGTGTTCGAATCCCACGAAACACACACACTGATAAAATACATAACTTTATTGCACTGTAAGCCGCTTTGGATAAAAGTGTCTGCCAAATACATAAACGTAATCTAAACGTAAATAGGTCCAGCAAAAGGTTTTTTTTGAAGCCTTAACGGACAGAAGTGGAGTCGAAATGAATCAACTGATCGGTCAAATCAAATGTGTTCACACTGAACTTAAACCAGTTTCAATATCTGGTATATCTGCACGCTGGTTTCCAAACAAAGCAGAAGTATGCGGTGTCAATCTCCCAGCTGACATGTTCTGTCATATGGAGGCGAGCTGCCCTCTACTGTTCAGTGTAAGTATTGCAAATACTGTAGACGACAGTCTACACTTATAATCTGAATAATATACAATCCATCTACGAATACACACAATATACACCTGTCAAAATGATTATAGTGTGTGTGTGTGTGTGTGTGTGTAATACATGCAAACACACACATTGTATATATGTACATTATATATATTACATACATGTTCTACAAACCGCCAGGTTATCGAAACAGCTTTGTCATTATGTCAATTGTGAAGTTTAAATGCGTTATTAATCGTATTTTGAGTGTAAATGAAACGACACGATCTTATATTGACACCGTTTCATAGTTTCACTGAGAAAAAAAATTATATTTTCTGTATTATATTAATAATTCTATGCATGTTACGTATCGTGCAACTTATACTGATCTGAAATGAGCAGGATTTTTAAAAAATAAACATATTTTTACTAACTTTTTGCCTGACAGCGGTGCGACTTCTGACGCTGACCGAGTCAATATCACGCTTCCCGCGACGAGCTGGAACATACCAAACGAGACGCGCAGGGGTGAACCACAACACAAAACAGCTTAAACCATTTACCCACTCACATTAATAACATTATTGTGACTTTCAGTGATTATAAACCTGTTTGTTTTGACTATAAATATAAGGAACTAGTAAATTAGGCAAGTTGTGTTGTTTTTACTACTTCACATTTTGTGCGACCTCATCAAAATGAATTATTCAATATTCCTCATCTTCTGTTGCAATAAAATGACGATGATGAAAATGTTAAAATGTAGAGGAACGTTTTGTCAAACCTTTAAACGCGGCTTAAAATACAGAATGGGTCATCTATTATCTATTAAAACTATCATAACTTATTCTTGTTACCTATTTTTAACCCATTTTTCTTATTTGGGAACAACATAGTATTCATTAGGGAATGTTTGCATGTATAATTTGATGCCCCCTAAAGAGGGAACTTCTTTGTGGTTCTCAAATAGAGTTGTGTGACATCTGATGTGTGTGTCTGTGTGCATGTGTGTGTTTGTGTGTGTTTCAGAGGAACCAGGACCGTTCTGTAGAAGCATCGCATTGGCAACACAAAGGGAAGTCTTGGAGAAAACAAGGTTGTCACTCGCAGAGATACATCAAATAACGACTTAATCATAATAATTTCGTATATTAGAACACATTAGCAAACCGCCCACCTTACCCTAGCAACATGTATCTTGGGCAAAAAACGCTTATTTCCACCACTAGGGGGTGGTGTGGTATTCCTCACTCTTACCGCCAGACCTCAGCATTTGTTGTGGTACATTTGCTCCTTTTCTACGAGTCACATTAGCCCACAGTGCAGTTGTTTTGGAAAACTAAAACGATTTCTTAAAGAGCACGCAAACACTTCAATAGATAGAAACCAGTTTTGTGTTGTTTAACAGACATCTGAAACTCTCTGTAGGTTTCAGACGGAGGATTTTCACAGTGTGACGTGTGAACAAACGTTTGCCAAGACGCTCTACGTGTAAAAAAAGTGTTAGATCTAGATTATAGAGTTAACTCTGATGATATTTGATGTTGGCTCTTTGCATTATCTGCAGACTAAAGCGGTTTACACTAACAGCTGTGAAAGATTAGCTAGGCTTAGCTAACTTTTACCATTTTTGACTTCTTATTACTTTACACAGACCTAAATGCAAAAGATCCAGAAGATTATAAGGTTGAAGAGCTGCATCCACACACGCGCACACAAAGTTTGAGAAACCATCAGTTTTCTCGCTTTGTTAAACTTTTGACACATATGAGATTTGTGGGTCCGATGCAGCACAGAGAATTTGGAAACACGAACCCCGAGGGGCCAAGCTGTGTTTCATCGACTGGGTTAAACTGACAATGGTTTTGATCACTATAGCGAAGCAGCACATCTGCGGTTCTGAGCTGTACACACGCACACTGTGTTCTGTGCACAAATAACAGGACGCTGCGGTTTCCGGTTTCACTGTGATGTCACGGCTGCTGTCTGTGGCTCATGAGGGAAGAGGACAGGTGCTCTGCTGTGACATCATTTTACTGTTGCTAGGGAACTTAGAAGTCCTTTTTCTAATCATAGACGATTGCCATTTGATTTAGAAAATGAATCCTGAGACGATAAAAGGCTTCAGAAATGTACAAATTGTAAAGGAAACGTGGGTAACCGTGCTACTCGATGTGGTAACGCTAGTGTTTTGTTGTGGGTCGTTACTAGGGTGTTGCTATGCAGTCACAAAGGTGTTCCAGTGTATTTTAGGAGCTCTGGATGGTTGCCTACTGGGACGATTATATTTAATAGTCTTCAGATCAGCTCATTGTGGCTAGGTTCTTTAAAGCGTCAGGATAGATGTTTTCTAAAGACATAGAGAATAAAATGTCAGTCTGTGAGCTTTTAAAAGGTGTGACACCATTTTATTTTTGGTTGCCACTGGACCCTTTATTTTTAAGAGCAGATCTGAGATCTTACAAAGTCTCAGGTATTGGGGCAACGGTGGCTCACACTGAAGTAAACCAAATGATTTCTTGAGTGAAGGGGTTTTTATACTCCATTTTGGCTTCCATTTACATTTATTCATTTGGCAGACACTTTTATCCAAAGTGACTTACAGTGCAATTTTAGTACAATTTATCAGCGCATGGAATCGAACACAAACCCTCTTAGCTGCCGACACAATGCTCTACCAACTGAGCAACAGGAACACACCTGTAATTCCACCATGTGACACAGACTTTAAAACATCTCCATTATCCTTCCTGCAGTTCTTTGAGAAACTCAGTTTTCAGCAAACTGACAGATATAAATGTAACTGTTAAATGTCGCTATGACTGAGAGAGTTTAATTTCTGTGTGAGGAGGAAGAGAAATGTATGCTGGAATTAAATATTTGTTATTACTTTATTAAATTTTGTTCATACTGTGATAAACCTCCGCGGTTACCTGTTGCTAACGCTTCACTCGACTCGAAAGGTCACATGACTCGACCAGAGGAACAGCCCTCCCCCCCGGATAACACGCACACGTCTAAGAGTGTAAACCGAGGGGATTGTTGGTAAACCCTACACAACACATGCAGTGAAATGTTTTGGACTGCATGTTCTTATATTTGCTTATCAACGTCTCAGTTGTTTCTCTTAAACAGCGATGAGTCGAAATGGAGGTCAAAAACAGATTTGGGTTTCTTTGTCATCTGAGGAAAAACTCTCACGTGTCACTTCTGGGGACAGTTGATACTTATAAAGTCTCACAAGTTATAAACGTGCAGTAACATTTTTCACTGGATTCAACACTGTCAGAATCTATTGTTACAAACGCTAACAGAATCCATCTTGCGTAATCCATCTACGTGTTTTGCGATAATCCGCCGTCCAGCCTTAACTCCATAAGAAAGATCTCAGAAGTCAGTACTTTTCCATTCTTGAGCTCTTGTGTGTTTTTCAGCCCCAAACACTCCGCCCTCATTTCCAAAAATCCCACCCCTTTTGCCCCCCTGACTTACGAGGGCACTTGTTTGGCTCAGTGACCATCTCTGTTTCTTTTCAGCTCAGCAGCTCAGATATCATCAACGCCTTCCGTGATTGGACGACGCTAATATGAGGGACGGTCATCAGCAGCCATTTTAAAGGCTTTCTGCTCTCTGATTGGCTGGCTGTTTTCTCTGTTAATCATGTTAGTGCGTCAGGGCAGGAATGTACACAGACTGACTAAGATATCAAAATATCTCTCTTCCAAACTCTGTGTTTTTGCAAAAACAGTATCTGCCACTGAAAGTCAAAATGAAAAGGGAAATAGGACAGCGTTGACTGAAGCTAAAATTAGCAACATTCCAATATGCTTGTATATACAGGTTGGGTTTATTAGCTC
>JAZGTJ010003256.1:20702-36512 GCA_036877575.1 Botia almorhae | reverse complement strand
TAATTTTATTTACGCACTTTATTGCATCTGGTTACTCATTACACAGATGAACTTGGCCAATGTTCAGAACCACAGTGTATTATAGCGCTGGCTAATCAATATTTCTTGCTCTCACAATCTTTATGCAGAAACAAGAACCCTTTTTTAAAAAATAAATCTGCATGTGTTTCCGTGACACAGTGAGCCTTATTATAGGTGTGATTATGTTCAGACTCAGGGGGAGAGAAATTACACATACAGCAACCAGCGTGCATACAAGGAAATAATTGCACGTAAAGTACTAATGTTGTTGTGACAGGCACAGCTGTGCTTATGTGAAAGTCACTCATTTGACCAACATGTAAAGGCGAAAGAAATACACAGACTGTTTGACATATGGATCATATTTGTGTTGAATGAAGACTCTGCCTGGCCGTATTTCACCTGATTACTGTGATTGAGTGTTACTGTATTACTTCATGGTGAATAACAAATATGATACAAATATGTAACCATAGAATAATGAATGAAATGTTGGGGAGCAGAAAACCAGGCATCATGCAAAGTTTGCATACAGATATTATGCAAATCACATGAAAAAGTGTTATGTCACATGTGTTCGTCACATGTAGGTATGCAGGTAAGAGTGGCGTCACTTCTGCTTTGTTACAGAATTCCTGCTAAGATGTTCCAAGTTGAATGACGTCTACAGAGAAAACCAGCAGGACAAACAATTCTGCTAATTAAAAAAAAAGCACACCGTTGGGAGGGTCGATTCCTTGTGGGAGCGCTTAATAATTGGTTGACTTCCTATGTAACATATTGCCATAACCTGTTTTGTTAGGTTACCATTAGCAACTATAAAGAAAAAAACTAAACAATCCTTATTTCTATTAAAGTATAAATATTGCCATATTTCACTACACAACAATTTTGTTCTTCACTACACAACAAGCATTTTTTAAAACCATAACAATATGCTGTTAAAAATATTGAAAGAAGCATGTAGATAATTAGCTTTAAGAGTGATGCAATTATGTTAAGTGTTTCTCAGTTTTTAATTAGGGCTTAATTTCATTAAAGTGCAGTCTGTTGGTTTAGTAAGAGTACGTGAGCAAACCCTTGAACAATACTACAGTGATAATCCCTAATAATCCCTGTTACAAGAGCCCAGGCAGCAGTTTCAGCCTAATGGCTTTTATCTTAAAACAGATCACTTCACTTCTGCCAGTAATATCGAGCCGGTTAAGTTATCTACTTGTGGTATCTAGAAATGTTTTAGAGTATGAAATATTTAGAGTATGAAAATTGGCAAGGTACGTATTTTTTTAAATGATTGGTTGACATGCTCTCCACATTGTTCTTTCTCTTCAGCAAAGTATCCAGAAATCAAATCTTTAATGGGCCACGACCCCCAGCTGAAGTGGGTTGTTTCAGGCATGGTACTCACCCAGCTCCTGGCATGTTACTTGGTTCAAGACCTTTCTTGGAAGTGGGTGTTGTTTTGGGCATATGCGTTCGGTGGCTGTATCAATCACTCTCTGACTCTAGCCATCCATGACATTTCACACAATGTGGCGTTTGGCAACAAACAGGCACGCTGGAACCGTTGGTTTGCCATGTTTGCCAACCTGCCCATCGGCTTGCCATATTCAGCCTCCTTCAAGAAGTACCACATTGATCACCATCGTTATCTCGGAGGAGATGGCTTGGACGTCGACATTCCTACAGACCTCGAGGGCTGGTTCTTCTCCACCCCCATAAGGAAGGTAGTCTGGCTCTTTCTTCAGCCTTTATTTTATGCGCTCCGCCCCTTGATTGTGAACCCCAAGCCTGTCACCAGGATGGAGATGGCCAATGCGGTCGTGCAGTTTGTGGTAGACATCATCATCTACTACTTCTGGGGTCTGAAGCCTATAGTGTATCTCATCGCGGGTTCTATACTGTGCATGGGCCTGCATCCCATCTCTGGACACTTCATTGCCGAGCACTATATGTTCTTCAAAGGTCATGAAACATACTCTTATTACGGCCCTCTCAACTACATAACCTTCAACGTGGGCTACCATATGGAGCACCATGATTTTCCCAGCATTCCTGGCAGCAAATTGCCTGAGGTAAGAGGTTTTATCCTGCTGAAAAGGCCAGTGTACATTATTTGGGATTCAGGTGTGCTTGTGTTTGCTTTGGGCATTCACATGCAAGACAATTTGCTTTATTAACTAAGTTTTGCTGTTAAACGGGCACAGCTGTATCTAGATCAGCACTAACCAACTTAGACCAGCAATGTATTTCATACTAGCCTAAACTGGTCCTCTCAGCAGGGCTCATGGCTATATCCCAGTATTTTTAATTTACTTCTTTAATTGTTCCCTGTTGCCTTGTTTTTCTCCCTCATATAAGAGGCTCTTGGAAGTTCATAGAGGTGGTAACCTAAACAAGAAAGTTGACAAATATCAGGAGATTTTTAACATTTTAGATCATTAACATTTCCATTTTCTTTTCTAACTAAAGATCGGGTTAAATGTCATGGTAATGTAATGAATGGCCTTTATTGATTTGACAGTGTTACTGATTAAGAGGAAGAATGTGACTTTTAGTGAAGTGAGACTAACCAGAAATACAAATATTTGCTAATACTTATTTTTTGTATTTATCTCCATCTGTTTCCACAAAGTCTGTTTTATTGATTTGATTGCTTATAGATCTTACACCCCTATAGTGAAAAGGTCTCAGAGGCATGTCTGTAAACTTGATTAAGCATTGCATTGTCTGTTAATGTTTAAACAGTTAAGTATGATATAATTGACAAAAGATGACAAACGGACCACTGCCCCACCCAGTTCTACATAGTTGCAGCATTATATTGCAGGGTTCAAATAATGTTATTAAAAGCACATGATTAGCCTTTACCCTAATAATACCAAATCACATTTTTGCTTGTTGCTTATGGTTCTTTTTCATTTTACAGGTCAAGAGAATTGCAGCAGAGTATTATGACTCGCTGCCTCAACACACTTCCTGGATACAAGTGCTGTGGGACTTTGTATTTGATGATAGCATTGGGCCATACGCCAGAATCAAGAGACAATATAAACTTAGCAAAAACGAATAAATTGGATAAGATTACTGATCTAACCAAACACAAAAAAACCCTGCAATTGATATATAATTGGCACTTGCAGGCCATAAGCGCTTTCATGGGAACAAAACCATCACATGGTGATCCTATAATAGCTAGCTGTACCTGCAAACCCTTTCATTGTCAAGCAACCACTTCCTCATACAGTTCTATCCTTACAGGGATTCATTGAGAACAGATCACTTATATTACCTGCATTTGGGACAATGTCACATGATTCGTGATATAATGTTGTTTGGGCATTTCGAAGCCCAATTAAACACAATTTCATTTCTAACTAAAACATGAAACATTAGCACATTTTGGACCTGATTTTATTCCCATGCATATTCAATGTAATGGGAAATGCACAGAACCTCATCGCAGTTATTTGTGCAACATCTACTGACTGAGAAGCTTCTTCAGGCCTCAGACATACCTGAGAATAGAAGTGCTGAACCGTGTGTTTAAGCTGACTTGCAATGCATTTTCATTAGTGATGCGTTTTTGACTGTGATGGACAGTGATGGTTTTAACTGATTATTTAATTGTTTTTTTGCACTGTTGCATAGTAGAAAATCTTTATTAAAAAAATCTGTTGTTTGCTGTGAAAACTTAATTCTGAGCAGAATTGTGATGTTTTACAACATATCTGTTCATTGTACTGTATACCAATAAATGTAATTTTCTGCAGTGGCCTAAAGTTAAAAGATGCCTGAATGATGAATTTTAATAGGTATATAACATAGAGAGAGCTGTAAATAGCGGTAAAATAATGTAAAGAAATACTCAGACGTTTTAAAGACCTGAGGGAAAAGCTTTTGAATGTTTTTTAATCTCATCATCACTTCTCACCATGACAGATTCAGTGTTCACAGTTTAATTCATTACTGAGTTAACGTCAACATCTCTCAACTTTAAAAATCAGGATAAACCTAATAAAACCAGGATACATAGTCAGATTGAACAATTCACCCAATACTTTAATAACGTTCAATAACTTGTTGTGCATATTTCCATCTCAATTTTTTAAGCTATATTTTACTTCATACCTTCAAATCATGTTAAAACATCCACAGAGTTTCTGAATTTGGCCACAAAAAAAGAAAAAGATTCAGCTATGCAGTAGTTTGTGCGACACAAATGTGTGCTGTCTGTAATTGTTTAAACCAAATAAGAACAGTACTATAAAATATAAAAGACTGACAATAACTGTCGTGCAACGTCATATCTCTCTCATTTAATATAATACAATTCTTAACAATAACAATGACCAATAAAACATTAAAACAGTATAAACTTAGAAAACAAAAAAATTGTCATTATTTTCCAACTTGTTGACTTTAAGACTTGAAAGAGCGAGAGCAGCAAGCTGCACAGTGGACCGTCTTGTAACGTTCATACTGAAGAAAATAGAAAATTCATTGTGAAAGTCTATATTTCCATCTGCTCATTCATTTACTTGTCCAATCACTCAATTACTTTAATCCCTCGTATTTCTGTTTTTCTTTTCCTCAGTAATGCTTCTTTTCTGCACAACATTTCTGCAACCGAACACCAACTTTTCTGCAACATGGCAGACATGATGCAAAAAAAATTGTCATGTGCGCTTTTCTGTACTTCCTCGTACCTTCAGCCGCTGTCACCCTTCGTAATTGACATTTCAGAAGACTATGTGGAACCAATTCTTAGCAGTTCCTTTCTAATGGCTAGAAGAGAGATGAATAAAAATATTTAGGAACAGAGAAGATATCAAATAATTGAACTTATCCTCTTCTAAACGTACCATCAATTATTTCTTCTTTTACTTTCTGCAACTCTCGAACGACCTCCTCCAAGATCTCCTTTCAAAAGATTTAATCATTGTCAGAAAACTGGTTCACCCCCATTTTTGTGCAACACACAAAAGAAATTGTAATAATAAGCCATCTGAAGGATATCCTAAACATACCTGTTTCATTCTTTCAAAGTCCGATGACTCCCCGTCACTGGCACTTCCAGCAGGTTTCGGCCTGTACAGAGCCAAATGTAAACACAATAAGTGGAAATGATCAGAAATCTGAAATGAGCTATTAAGTTCTATTTGCTGGAAAAATCGAACATTTTTGTTTTATGTTTTAAACTTTACAATCGTTGTCTGATGCTATCTCAGTTTTTATGAAAAGATTAGCTTTGAGGCCGGTTTCTGTGTTTACACAAATACTCAATGTCGGCTTACACAAAACATACTTTTTTTAGTTGTCAGAGAGCAAGCAAAACCTGCTTTGTTTAGTTTTAGGTCATTGCAGGCTTGTGTTGCTCTGGGCTTTGCTTCCTGATCATCACCATGTGCAATGACAACCAAGCAACCAAGACATTTACTCACACATGCATGCATTAAACCGTAAAGCTTGATTAAATTAGGCATTTTAAACGATTCTCTGATGCAATCAAGCAAGGAATGCCTTAACAAAGTTGTTTATATTTGTTTTAAAAGAAACTGAATGTTGTAAAATAACAAGAAACATTAAACAACCGAATAAACAACTAAATAATATTTGTTATATTTTTGACTGTAAACCTGTCAAAAATGTACCTTGACAAAGCTGAGGACTTCTCTGAAGAGTTTGCTCGTTCCCATGGTCTCTTCACTGGATCTGAGAGAAATGTGTTTTTTATTGAGTTTTTTTGGATTCTTTGACAGAAAAAATCTCATAAATCAAAAGTGTGTGTTTCTAAAACAGTATAAAGACTTCTAATTTTGGGTTATGAAATAACAGAGATATAGTACCACTGCAACAGTTTTAGAAAATAAAACTTAATCAACCAAAATGTAACTCTCATTTAACCACATTAAAGTGCATAAGGATATTAAATAACCTTTTTCGTTTTTTTGGTGACTAACAAAGTAAACTCTTAAAATTAGTAACAAAACAGACACCTGAATTTTGTGGGCCTGAGCCACGAGAGGCAGATGAGGGGGAACCACTAGACTCTTCCTGGAAGTCAAAACAGTGTGAAACAAACATAGCATGGATTTAAATGATTTAAATATGACAATATGATTACACAGAACATTTCAGAAATATACAGTTAGTGTGTATTTAAACATACATTTTGACTCTCTTCTGGTTTTTCCGAGGCCTTCCTCCTATGGAAAGGAGACCATGTTTATTGTTCAAACTTGACCATGTATATTGTTCAAACTTGACCATGTATATTATTCGAAGTTTGCATAACCACAAAGCAGATCATCAGTAACAAATGAAAAATAAAACAGGAAATGGATTTTGTCAGACCTTCGTGCTAAAATGGCATTCATCTCCTGCATGAGACCTTCTCCACCCCCTCCACTGCCACCACTAGAGCGGCTGGCATCACTCTTGCTGCTGCTCTCCTCAGCCTGGAGAAGATTAAACATGGAACATCAGGATCCAGCATTAGTGGTAGGTTCATTTGAACACATTAATGGTGGTAAAAGCCCCACAACAATATTTTTGTATAAACTGGTGTTTTAGCAATTACACAATTTTAGCAATTAAACTATACTTTAAAATTAATATCTAATGGTGATATTCAGTCTGCATTCTGCTACAATGTAAATATTAGAGTGATTCTTTAATATTTTAAAAATTAAATGTGTACAATTAATGCTTTGATAAACATTATCTTCATAAGAACAACATTTCCTTAATAAAAAATGATGAAGATGATATTAATGCTATGTAGAGAACAATGCAACATGCTCATCAGACAAACCTCAGCACGCAAACACTCACCCGCTGCACTTTGCGCAGCTTGGCCCCTGCAAGAGCTGCAGCCAGCCCCGATGGAGCAGGACCAGGACCAGCCGGCAGTGGAGGTGGGGCAGGAGGGAGTACTGTGGCAGGTGGTGGTGGCCCGGGTGGTGGGGGTCCTGGTGGTGGAGGTCCAGGAGGTGGAGGTCCAGGAGGTGGCGGAGGGGCTGGTGGACCAGCCATGGATGCTGAGGTAGGGGGGGGGAAGGGAGGGGTGGATGAGAGCATGGAAGGATGCCCTGGTGGAAGAGGGGGACCTGCTGAAAGAGAGAGATAGGAACAGCTGTTCTATTATGTTAACACTGCTATAGAGTTCTTGAGTACTAAAGCACAAATGCTTTGACCACAAGCACACTGTAATGGGAAACAGTTGTGCTGACTTAAAGGTGAGGTGTGTAATTTTTCCTTTGGAATTTAACTGCTTTTAAACTAGTTTCAAATGCATACAATTGGTTATGCCAATGTGTTAAGCTTGTTACAATGCTTAAACAAACAAAGGCATGTTCTATTAGTTCCACAGAGCTCTTTTTCAGTAAAACAACCTAATATATGATAGTATTTCAACATTGAAACAATTACATCTGTCACCTTTAAGTTTTGAAAGAAGCTGAAACTACAATTAAGTGGAAAGAACTTGGAAAGTTGGGTTAGTTTAGTGTGACTTACCAATAGGAAAAACCGACAATAGAAACTGACAAATAACCTTCGAACAAATACTCATAAACATCACTAAAACGTAAATGAATGTTTACTTTAAAATCTTAGACTGTGCTCTATTTGTAAAAAAACGATAAGCTGAATCAAATGAGCTGAAATGACAACATACACAAAAGTCGGGACCTTACTGTCAATGCTGATGGGCTAGTATTTGCAACTGGCCTCAGTACAATGACAGTACTGTTTTAAAGGCATTCTCAGAAAGCTGTTATGCTCAGCATGTCATCAGCCTAGTTCTGCTGGACAGGTGTGTGAAGTCTATTCTGTGCTGGATAACCCACTGAACCAAATGTGCAGGGTGGGGGTAGTAGGACAGGGCAGCAGTGTGGCGGCTGGAGTGCTGTCTAAAGTACTTACTGATGGGAGCTGTGGCATTCTGATAAACAGGTGAGGGAGACATCTTGGGCGTGGCCCTCTCAGATAGAATGGGTGTGGTGTCGAATGAGGGCGTGGTCTGGTGTAGCTGCTGTGGGTGGAGGGAGGAGACAATCTGCAGGTGGGAGGCATAGCCTTGAACAGGCTGGTCAATGAGAGCAGGCAAGGGGCAGGAAGATTCTTGTATGGGATAGTGTGGGTGTAGAGGAGCTCCCGAGGGGGCCTGTGTAGGAGGGGTTTGGTAAGGGTGGTATACCTCTGGCTGGCCATTGGAGGACTGGTGGTGATGTGTCACAGGTTCCAAGTTGGATGTGTTAAGGGGGGCTTTGAGGCCACAGGTAGGACCATTGTTGTGTGGCGGCAGGGGTAGGGCGACAGGTAGAACTGGCTGAGGGCAGGTCTGCTTAACGGGCACTGCCATTATAACGGGAGGTGACGCAGCAGGTAACTGGGCATACGTGTGGGCATGCTTGGGAGCCGAATCCTGGTGGTGGGAGGCGGATGGAGGGGAAAGAGGAATTTGCTTGATGTTGCGAGGAGGTGGAGTCACTCCCGGCTGCACGGGAGAGAAAGCAGAAGCCAGAGAAGTAGAAAGCTGGGCCTTTTTTTGAGGGGAGTCCATTGTGCGATAGCTACCCTCCCGTTCCTGGGAGGAGGAAGAGGAGGCATGCAGAGGTGTTGTGGGGTTAGGGTAAGCATAGGAAGGTGGGAGAGTGTTAGCCCGATAATGTCTGAGGTCATGTGGAACGGTTTCAGAGTGCGAGGCAGATGGTGACACTTTAAACTGAAGGGTGGAAACTAAGAAACAGAAAACAGAGGAAGTGACAAACACAAATGACAAACGAAAAGAGAGTGATGAAAATCAAGCATCAAAGTATAAGGAAACTGAAAAAGAGGAAAGATGACAAGCAAAACACATGGTGTGCAATTTTTAAAGCATAAAAGTGTCAACTTGCAAATGGGTGAATTTCATGAAAACATGTCCAAGATAACTTTTCCCCCTAAAATCAAAAGAAAAGATACTTTGTGCAATTGAAGCACCTCTCAGGAACAATTCAAGTAAAATAATACTGTAAACCAGT
This sequence comes from Botia almorhae, assembly GCA_036877575.1. NCBI lineage: Eukaryota > Metazoa > Chordata > Actinopteri > Cypriniformes > Botiidae > Botia > Botia almorhae. The sequence continues at coordinate 27,462 of JAZGTJ010003256.1, read as the reverse complement.
GTTTTTATTTGAATAATGTAATTTAAATATAGCTAAAAAAACATTTTTTTGGTAATGCAATTTTTTCCCCTCACAAAAAAGTGAAGGCAAATATAAAAAATATTTCTGTATTTCTCTTTATCTATTCTTTTGAGGTAAAATATTAAAGCCTGGCAAGTTTTGTGATATTCACCAAAACAGAACAAAAATGTTGTCTTCACGGCACTATGAACAATATTTCTCCTGGCTGAACTGATTAAAGCTTCAGATGTGGCAGAAAGAGAGAGAATGTGTATGAGAGGGTGGGCAGCAGTGCCAGGCTGTGTACTGTTTGTACAAGGGAGCTGTGTCGCGGCCAGGGAATTTGATATCTCAGTATTAACACTTCTCCAAGCAGACAATGAAGTCTGCAGAGTTTATTAACAGGCGTCTTTATGAGCGTGTGCGTGTGTGTATGAAGCGTGTTAATTGGCCAGTATGTAATCTGAGATCATTTTCCTGAGGTGTGGTTTCTTTAATCTACAAAATCTACCTGCAGAGCCAGAAGTTCTTCGTTCTCTTTCCATGTGCATCTGATGCTGGTCCATCATTTGCCTAAAGGTATATGATAACTTGTGTCAGAATCGTGCTGGACAAAGTAATCTGTTAAGCAAACAACCAAATGACAACTTTTTCCTGACACTGCAGCTCTTCATCTGACCACAAGGGGGCAGAACCATCTGAACAGCCTTTGTATTGACAGCCACAAGATATGTTCCCAATCCCCAAGCCAGAAAATATGTGAAGTGAATAAAAGGCTGACATTAGGTTCAAAGTCAATATTTTGATAAGCCATTTCTGGAATAGTAACACTGAACGCTCACTGACACAAAAATAAAAATAATCTCTCATGTAAAGTGTTGCATTTCTCCGCCCCGAACAACAGAAAAATGGAACTTGGAAAAAATAATGATTGTTTTAAAACAAAATTCCTAATGAAACACATTTTATCCTCCACTAATTTACAAACAGATAGCTCCGCCTCAAATTCACAACATTGGATGAGCCGGTGCTGTAGTTTTGGGCTGGTCAGGACGCTCAAACAAACAGTGAGATGTTTAGATAGTGCTACAGAGTCCTAGTCTTTTTCCGGGAATAAACCTCACATGGCATACTTATATTTGTCACTGCATATTAAGGACCCATTACAATTTGTAATTCAGACTAGTGTCTAATGTTAAAACCTTGATTAATGTGACTTAGAGGAAGTAAACATTATTAGAGACGGTCCACACCTCCTCGGCGCCTCTGCATCATCCGTCACTGGCCCATTCTGACGATGTGGCCCTGGACCTAAAGGCAGAAGCACAAAGCAAAGGCATTTCACTATACAAACGCTTTAATGAATTCAATTGTTCATTGTTTTGTGTCTCCCAGCAACTGTGCGTCCAACTGCCTTTATATACTATCATTTGATACCTTACAGTCATTCCAGATCCAGTATGAGACAAAAAATAGTTTAATGTACAAAATGATGCCAAAACAACTAAACAATAATGTCTGGCCCTCGTACCTGACAATAATTTAACACTTCATTAACTGGTGGACAAAGCACAATCATCATGAGACCATTATAATCTTTCTGTTAAATTTGTTAGTGGGTGTGAAGGTGCTCTGCTAATAATGGTAAACATGGCTCTCAGGTTACTAAGATAATAACTATTTACGTCATATGACATTTAGGCACTCAGTAAGTCTTTCTTGAGCATGAAAGCTCAAGAAAGGAAGGTCCTTTCTGTTCACAGAAAGGCCATATCTAATGTGGGTTCATTTTAACAATCTCTGGTTGCTTGGTATCCTCAGACATACAGTAATTGAGTTTAGCCTGTGTCAACACCTATATATATATGCTATATGTCTATATATATGCTTACAGGGGGTACTACACTTGTGGTGTCAGAAATGTGCTTAGTTAATTTAAACATGCAATGCAAATCATTGTACGCTAACTTTTTGTACTTACACATATCTATCACTTTTTTAAAACAAGGGTTTATCAAAAACAACATTTAAATGATTTTGTCTTGGCAACGGTTTAGAGTGGAAACAAATTATGTCATTCAAATCTTTTCTACTTGACTATATAAAACTGTATAAAAAAGTGCGTTTCTGGGATAAAGTGACTCAAAATGATGGAGCAAGTCCCCAGTTTTGTAACATCTGTTCCAGGACTCGCTCACCCGCCACAGCTGTAATTATTTTTTATTTTTTGATCAAACATTTTGATAAAACTTACGTATCCAATATTTTACCCAATGAGGCTATAACCAAAAGACATTTTAACAGGAAACCTCAGGCAAACCAATATCCCCACAGCACTGCAGAACATCATAAACTCCTCTAATAAAACTAGCACATTAAATACTTACAGTTCTGCTTTACTTACAAATTTGAAAGTTATGCTGTTTATGTTTAAACAATTGCTTGTGATTGAGTGACAATGTTTGATAAATGAGAGCCTGAAGACTTCTGGATCACCCTTTGTAGGTTGCAGACACACTGCAGATAAAGATAATGGAGGTGAATCTGTCTCCACATTTAATTATTAATAATCTGTATACTTATGATGATTACCAAATGTAAAGTGAACCAAATGTCACTACAGCATTTTAAATCCTGAATAAAATAATTTCTTCAAATCAACTCTAATCACTTCCAAAAATGCTTTTCAGGTAGTCCAAAAACATCACTGAATTCATTATAAGATCAACATTTTATGGACAGAGCACAAATATCCCTCTGGTATGACTCCATCCTGACTTCACGAAATTATGCTTATATTCAAAAATGAACAATTTTGTGGTCATGGTGTTTCTACATTCACAAGGCGAAAAGATTTAAGTCATTACTTCAAACAATCTGTCTAACTGCAGCAGAACTAAACAGCATGTCCTTCAGGCAACAAGAATGGGAGTCACACACTGTCCCAAACATGGTTTCCACCTGAGGTCCTGCCTGTCTCATATAATCTGTTTCAAAATAAACAATCACGATACATAACTACACTGAAATGAAACTATATATATGACATAATTACAATAATACATGAAAAAACCCAAATTAATTGGGCACTATATAAAGTGAAGGTTCACAAACATATACCAAATACAAGTATCAGTTTAAATCTGGCCATATGTATTTTTTGTTTTTTTTATAAATTCTGACTCCTTGTGATTGTAATCAATGCATGTCTCCATTTGTTCTTTTAACTGAGTATTAAACAGACAATAAAATTACATTTTACCTACAAAAGTGCACAGCTTTTCTGAATGGAACTAAATACTGTGAGAATTGTCTCACAAACTTGTAACATTTCCAACATCAAATGAACACAGTCCATGTAAGGAGATCATTTACGAACATCAATTTTCGGACCATAACACCACAGTTTCAAACTCTGCTTGGCATGAACCATATTTGTTTTACCAGTGAAGTGAGAAACAGCGCCATGTATTTTCAGACACTGAAATAGCGCAACACTAGAAGGGCTACTGGAAGGTGTCATAAATGCATTTCCATTCACTGTTAATTATACACACTCAGCTAATTATAAAAACCAACAGTGCAAAGAAACCATCTGGGTAATTTTTTAGTAGTTTATGGCCGTTCCACAATAACAGAACAAAGATGAATGCATTTTCCTTTGTTTTAACAAACATAATCAGTGCATAAGACAATACTTTTCATGCTAATCTTTCCAGTAGGGGTTGCTAGCAAAAAGAGTATCTTTATCATTAATACTGTCCTAACAAAATAACATTCAATGTGATTTGGCTTATTAAAAATTAAACTATTATGCTTTATATGAATTTTTTCCCACTGTGCACTGCAGTAACAAAATGCATTTAAGCAGTAATTCTACTCCAGTACAAACATCCATCTCTGCTGCAGCCCACATTCTGCCAATGCACTGCACTGAGTTATTTCATATGGATGATTGAATCTCTTGCTGCATTACTCTCACATGCTGATTATCGTCTGCAGTCTGACTGTTGTAAATGCATGAGTGTCTCTTGATAAAATGAATGCACTCTTAGTTAAAGTGACTCAGGTCACATGGTACTTGTAATATGGGGTTAAATACTGACCAACTACTGACTACACTTGAAAGGTGTACAATTTAAGCATCAGCCCCCAATCTACAATATATCCAATATAGATGATTTTGTGGTCCTTTGACAGTTCTTGAATTATTGTGTACTTCATATTTATAGTGTACATACTACATCATGTGGTGGCTGCATGCAATAGCAGCCTTGTGTGTTTACCACCCACACACCCCACGTTCATTGAGCAGAAAGATTGTCGACTGGGATAATCAGAAGTACATGTGACAATAAAGCTGTGGTCTGATTGGCTGTGTGGACCTTCTTAGATAGCCAGTCATTTGTCTGATAAACCAAGCTATAAAGCATTAAAAAATGATGCCCTGAACAGAATGTTTGTTTCCATAAATTAAAAGCACTTAACTGAGGCTGAAGCCAAATTAACTTAAAATAACTCTCTGCAAAGGCACATCGATTATTTGTTTAAGTTGGGGTTTTAATTAATGTCCTTGTTCAAATGTTGAGTGTGTTTGTGATGCATTCAAATGAATCATATCTATATCATATTTATGTCAGTAGATGGTTGATCCGTATAGAAAAGATTTAACTATTTAATACCACATTTTAAAAAAACTACTAGCTGATTTACATTCATTTACAATCAATAACAAGTTGATCCTCACTGAATGTCTGGAAATGTTTTGGATTCCCAACAGCCCCTCAGTGCAGCTCTAATGATATCTGTTCAAAAATAGTCATGACACGCGCGCACACATCACATCCTTCTCTCTCATTTAACCACACACACACACTATCCCACACCAGCACATGGTTCCCACCACGAGTCTCTGACAGGCACAAAGCCAGAACTCATTAAGCAGCTCTCACAACCTCATCCCCCATCAAGGACACCCAACAGCCCATCCATGCCTTTACATCCCATTATCACCACATGCAAGTAAATCCCTGAGTATTTCCTCCTTAACAATACTTACTACTAAGCTTAAGTACTGTGGAGCTGACCCGTCTGATTGGCCCTGGGGAAAACTCCTGTCCCAGCATAGCTCGAAGTGTCTATTTGTACAGATATTTTAATTGTGCTGTTTTAGCTCCGCTATCAGGTAGAAACTAGTAACAACAGTCCGGACAGGTGAGTTCAGGCAGGTGAACACCAGCTCTTATCTTCTGTGTGTGAGGTGTGAACTGAACATCTAAGAACCTTTCGAATCTCCCCACTCAAAACGTGGTAAATATGTGACACCCCTGAGATACTTCAGCTCCATAGATATTTTAACCAGGGCTGAGCACCAATGGTAGAAGACCCCCCACACACATCTTATAAGTAGAAGCAGGCTGAAACAAGAGAAGCTGGGTAAAATAAGAATTACACTACACTTTAAAGTCCCACTTAGCTCAAAACAACAGCATACATATATAAAGAGAAATGAGTAAGATAAAAGATCACAATATATCACAATTTACATATTATTATTATATATTAAAAATGTGATATATTCATTACATGTAGGTGCTGTATAAAACAATTGACAACAAATTAAAGCATGCCTGAGGTTAATGCACACCTGCAGGGTTAATTTGTCCACAACACTAAGCTAGCTGTTAACTAAAATATTATTATTATTATTAATTCAGCAATGGAATTGGTGTGCCAGTGTCTCTGCACGCTTTCAATTTCCGGTTCTTTAGTTATAGCAGGTTATATGGCTATATAAAATGATACAAATGTAGCAAAGTAGTATGGAAATATAATGTGGTCAACGGAACTGGAACTACTTCATAGCTGTGCGTGATCAGAAATAGCTCCACACCTTAGAATGTCTGTCAGCCAATCAGAATCAAGCATTCAACAGTTCCATGGTATGAGCAATATTATTGTACCTTGGAAAGACATTTGTGCTCTTTCCTGTAAATCATTTATAAAAAAGCCTAAATTAAACCAAAGACTTCATGTGAGATACCACATGAGCAAAAAGCAACACTGTGTGATGGCACAGGTGTTATTCTGTGAGTTTGATTCTTGATTACAGGATGACCTAATGGTGATTTTTAAAGTAGCATGTCATATAAACCTAAATTCTTAAATCAGATTATAAATCACACATGTAATCCAAGTAACACCCAGTTATTACTCTCACAGTGAATCTCACCTGCATCCTGAGAGCTCAGCACGTTGAGTGCAAAGAGCATGGCCGTAGAGAATGTTGTGGCCTCTTCTTTGCTGGCAAAGTTTAGCCCATAAACCTGTCGCGCATCACGCCACTGGTGAAAAGTCGGTGTGGCCTGGTTGTATTTCAGACCTTTTACAATGGAGTAATTTATAACAACCTGAAAAAAGCCCAGAATGAAGTTACTATACGTGATTACTGCATCTGTCACTGTATAAGCTTTCCTGTAGCTCAGTGGTTAGAGCATGGTGTTAACAACGCCAAGGTCATGGGTTCGATCCCAGGGATTGCACATAATTAATGTATAGTGATCAATGTGTAGTATAATGCAATGTAAGTCGCTTTGGATAAAAGCGTCTGCCAAATGCCTAAATGTATAAACTGTTAAAAACGCTCTTCAGGTGGATTGTGTTATTAATATTTTGTCTATAAAATATCTCTGAAACTATTAAAAAAATTTAAACCAAAAATGTAAATCTTAGATAAAATGTGTAAAATAACACGGATTAA
>JAZGTJ010003256.1:0-10613 GCA_036877575.1 Botia almorhae | reverse complement strand
AGGGTAACCCCACTGCTAAAGAAACCTAACCTAGATCCAACACTTCTTGAAAGTTACAGACCAGTATCCCTGCTTCCATTCATGGCCAAAATTCTAGAAAAAGACGTATTCTGTCAACTCTCTGCCTTTCCCTTCCAGAACAACCTCTTGGATATCAACCAATCCGGCTTCAAGAAAGGTCATTTGACCGAGACTGCACTGCTTTCGGTTGTTGAAGACCTTAAACTGGCTAAAGCGGACTTAAAATCATTAGTTCTCATTCTGCTGGATTTGTCAGCCGCCTTTGATACTGTTAACCACCAGATCCTCCTGACGACGCTCGAATCACTGGGTGTTTCAGGTACAAGACTTCGGTGGTTCAGTTCTTACCTCTCTGATAGGTCGTTCAGGGTGTCCTGGAGAGGAGAGGTGTCCAACCTGCAACATCTTGACACTGGGGTGCCCCAGGGCTCAGTTCTTGGACCACTCCTCTTCTCCATCTACATGGCGTCTCTAGGATCTGTCATTCAGAAACATGGCTTTCCCTATCACTGCTATGCTGATGACACACAGCTCTACCTCTCTTTCCACCCTGATGATCCTACGGTACCGACTCGCATCTCAGCCTGCCTGGCGGACATATCGTGTTGGATGAAGCTGGATGGAGCTTTCCTGTAGCTCAGTGGTTAGAGCATGGCGTTAACACCGCCAAGGTTATGGGTTCGATCCCAGGGATTGCACATACTCAATGTATAATGAGTGTAGTATAATGCAATGTAAGTCGCTTTGGATAAAAGTGTCTGCCAAATGCCTAAATGTAAATGTAAAATGTAAATGGATGAAGGACCATCACCTTCAACTCAAAATTGGCAAAACAGAAATGCTTATTGTCCCATTTAACCCATCCCTTCTTCACAACTTCTCACTTCAGATTGATGGATCAACCATCTCATCCAAGATGGTCAAAAGCCTTGGAGTGATGATCGACGACCAACTGAGCTTCAACGACCACATCTCCAAAACCGCTCGTTCCTGCAGATTCGCCCTCTACAATATTAGGAATATCAGACCCTTCCTATCGGATCACGCAGCAAAACTCCTCGTTCAGGCTCTGGTTCTCTCCTGACTGGACTACTGCAATGCCCTCCTCGCAGGGCTTCCGACCTGCTCCATCAAGCCCCTGCAGAATGCAGCAGCTAGAGTGGTCTTCAACGAGCCTAAAAGAGCACACGTCACGCCACTGTTCATCCAGTTGCAACGGCTGCCAATAGCTGCTCGCATCAGATTCAAGGCTCTGATGTTTGCATTCCAGGCCACTACTGGATCCGCACCACCCTACCTACTCTCACTTCTGCGCACCTATGTGCCCACCAGAAATCTGCGTTCAGCTAACGACCGTCGCCTTGTGGTTCCATCCCAACGAGGGAGGAAATCACTCTCCCGGACTCTCTCTTTCACTCTGCCAGATCTCCATCAGAATGGCTGAGTCATTAGCCATTTTCAAGAAAAACTAAAAACTCATCTTTTTCGTCTTTACTTCCTTGACTAATTTACTAACACACCCCCACTTCTACTTTAAAAAAAATAAATAAAAAATTCCTTATACAGTGTTAAAAAAAAATCTGAGACCTGTCTATAGCACTTATTCACTGCTGCCTCTTATCGTATTTGAAGTTGCTTCCTTATCCTCATTTGTAAGTCGCTTTGGATATAAGCATCAGCTAAATGACTAAATGTAAATGTGTCAGCTGTTTCCGAGTGGCCACAACCCCGAACCTTGAAGAAATTACAAAGATTTCTGGGTTTTGCTCATGTTAACAGGCATTTCATCAGAGGTTTCAGCTCAGTAGCAGGCCCATTAACTTCACTCACTAGACAGACAACCAATAAACTCCAGTGGACCACCCTTGCTGAGGGCGCTTTTAGAGAACTAAAACAGCGCTTTACCTCGGCTCCCATTTTGAAACATCCTGACCCCGAACGGCCATTCGTGGTCGAAGTAGACGATTCCAATACTGAGGTAGAAGCGATACTCTCACAACGTCATGGATCACCAGCCAAGTTATTCCCGTTTGCCTTTTTGATGAAAATTATGATGTTGGGAATCGGAAACTGTTGGCCATTAAATTGGCTTTGGAGGAGTGGAGACACTGGCTTGAGGGAGCAACTTATCCATTTGTTGTTCTGACTGATCACAGGAATCTTGAGTAAGATTCCGATTAAGAGCAGCTAAAAGACTCAACCCTAGGCAGGTCCCTTGGGCATTGTTCTTTACACGTTTCCAGTTTTCTGTTACTTACCATCCAGGCTTTAAGAACACTAAGGCAGACACACTATTACGCCAGACAGATGAAACATCCTCTAGACCTGACCCTGAGCCCATTATCCCCACTCAATGGGATATAATGGGATATAATCTCCGAGATCAACATGTTGAATGAACAGACACCACCACCTCCTTCATGCCCTAATAACTCAATCTTTGTTCCCGAAAATATTCGCAATAGTTTGATCTCTTCAGTTCATGAAGCCCCTTGCTCTGACCATCCAGGAATTAATGCCACAATCGATATCTTAAGAAACCGGTTTTGATGGCCTTCTCTAACTAATGACACTGTCAAGTATATTTAGAATTGTAGAATCTGCCAAATGTCTAAAACCCCTAAGCATTTTCCTGCTGGACTTTTACAACCCCTACCCACACCCCAACACCCATGGTCCCACATAGCAGTCGACTTTATTACAGAACTCCCCAATTCACAGGATAATACCACCATATTAACCATTATCGATCATTTTTCCAAAGCTTGCCGTTTAATCCCACTACCTAAACTATCCACCTCTATGGAAACAGCAGAGACACTATGCAATTTTGGATTAAGATTTTATGGTCTTCTGGAGGACATAGTATCAGATCGTGGACCCCAATTCACTTCAAGAGTTTGGTCAGCGTCATTTAAGAGTTTGGGAGTCAATATCAGCCTTACCTCTGGTTACCACCCACAGTCAAATGGTCAAACTGAGAGACTGAATCAGGAAATAACTCGCTTTCTAAGATCTTATTGCCATGACAGACAGAATGATTTGAGTAGATTCCTTTTTTGGGCTGAGTATGCACAAAACTCATTAACAAAACCATCAACTGGTACAACACAATTCAAGTGTATATTAGGATTTCAACCACCCTTTTTTGCTTGGTCAACCCAAAACATTACCTGCAGTTAACGACTGGTTACAGAGAAGTGAGGAAACATGGGATCGAGCACATACCCATTTAGCCCTTGCTGTAAGGCGTCAAACCGAACAAGCCAATGCACACCGTCGCCCAGGTCCTTCTTATGCTCCCGGCCAGTGGGTTTGGTTATCCACACAAGATCTAAGATTACGACTCCCCTCAAAGAAGCTAAGTCCAGGGTATGTTGGTCCTTTCCAAATAACTAGACAAATTACACCAGTTTCTTTTAGACTCAGATTGCCTACTAATAACCATATTTCTTCCACTTTTCACATGTCTCTCCTGAAACCTGCTGGTGGCCCGGTTGGAGAGGCTGAGGAAGCACCCGGTGAACAGACACCCCTAATCATGATTGACAGCAAGGAGGCCTACAGGGTTTATAGTCCACTTAACTCCAGGTGCCGAGGCGGTACATTACAGTACCTGGTGGACTGGGAGGGGTACGGTCTGGAGAAAAGGTCATGTGTAAACGCTGGTGATATCCTGGACCCCACGCTAACCACCACAGAATTTCACCGGGACAACCCGGGAAAACCGGCCCCTCGGCCACGTGGGACGACCTTGCCGCCGACCTCCTAGCAACAGGAGCGGCTCGCAGGGGGGGCTCTGTTATGGTGGAGGCTTCAGCCTCTTCTCCGTGTTGCCAGCGGGAACCTTCCCCGGAATACTAGCCTCCAGAAGTACATCTCCCATAATGCACCGCTCCCCACTGATCACTTCCTGCCCAGACACCTGAAAGTCATCATCACTGCTATTTAACCGGACACTAAACATTTCCTCAGTGCGAAGTCTTTATTTGCCCAGTGCGTCAATTCCGAGCGTTTTTCCTTGTTGTATAGTTTCTCTGTGTATTGCCTGGACTGCCTTTATTTATTGAATTCTTTCTGCCTGCCCAGAATTTGGTTTTGGATTATCGTTTATGATTTATTGCTGCCTGCCATTGACCCACGCCTGTATTTGACCACGATTATTGTTTGCCTCTGCTGTTTGTGCTTGCTGTGTATGACCTCTGCCTGTTTTGACTATGCCGTTAAAAGAGCATTGCAAATGGATCCAACTGCTTCTGACTCTCCGTTACGTTACAAATGAAAAATATCCAAGGATATTTAACAGTAAAAACTGAAATTGAAAATTAAAGAAAGTGAAGGAAGAGGAAGGAAGAGAAAAGGAAGAAAATTCAAATTAGTAAAATTATTAAACAATAATAGTAACACAATATACAAAGAGAATGTTCTTAGCTAATGTTAGCAGTCTCTCAGTAAGCAAGCCAACAGGGCAGTGGCAAGGAACCAAAACTCCAGTGATATTTAGGTGGAGAAAAAGACCTTGTGAGAAACCAAGCTAAGCAGGGAGGGACAGTTCTCCTTTGGCATCCCAAAGCTTCAGTCCGTAACTGATAGAAAACTGAAGGTTTCCAAGAGATGGTGTTAATGGCATGAAGTTATAGATTGCTGCTCTAACAGCAAACTGCTGTTACAAGACTGAATGTATGTAAATGTGAAAAGTCTAACTGAAGGGAAAATTTTCACACAAACTTTTTTTAACAGGCAACCAAGCAGATGAGCATTAATAATTTTAATAATAAAGTTTTAAAAAGAAGTCCATTACATTTTCCCAGTGCTTTTGGGTAGGCCAGGCTATTGCTGTAGTCACTGCTCTACGGCGCAAAGATGAGTACCTGACTGTACTGGAGCAGGTACAATTTTCAGAATAAACTGTAGCTTGGGTCGGTCTGTCGGGTGTTGAATTCATCTATAGCTGTAATCTGTAGCTACCCCGGGATTGAAACCTCGGGATAAAAATCCAAAACAGAGAATAATTAGCTATACTGCTGTTCATAATGTTAAGAGTATAAAATTATATTTACTTTTTGAAGTAGAATGAAAAAACAAGTGGTGTAAGGCATTATGAGAATGCTTGGCTAAAGAGACGTGTCTTTAAACTAGATTTGATTTGCGAGTGAGTGACTGAGCCCCGAACAGCATTGGGCAGACTATTCCATAGTTTAGGAGCCAAGTGCGAAAAAGCTCTGCTGCCTTTAGTGGTTTTTTGTGATTCTGGGGTTGACCAGCGTAAGGCATGCATTGGCTTGTAGAGTGAGAGAAGATCAGTTAAGTAAAGTGCCTTGCAAAAGTATTCATACCCCTTTTTCACATTTTGTCACCTTACAACCACAAAACTTAAATATATTTTATTGAGATTTTATGTGATAGACCAACACAATGTAGCACATCATTGTGAAGCGGAATAAAAATATACAGTTTTCAAAATTTTAAGCAAATGAAAATTTGAAAAGTTTGCCATGCATTTGTATTCAGCCCCCTGCACTCTGATACCCCTAAATAAAACCCAGTGCAATCAATTGCCTTCAAAAGTCACCTAATTAGTTAATAGAGTCCACCTGTGTGTAATTTAGTCTTAGTATAAATACATCTGTTCTGTGAAGGCTTCAGTGGTTTGTTAGTGAACAAACAGCATCATGAAAACCACGGAACTTACCAGACAGGTCAGAGATAAAGTTGTGGAGAAGTTTATAGCAGGGTTAGGTTATAAAAACATATCCCAAGCTTTTAACATCTCAAGGAGCACTGTTCAATCCATCAACCAAAAATGGAACAAGTATGCCACAACTGCTAAACCTACCAAGATATGGCCGACCACCTAAACTGACAGACCGAGCAAGGAGAGCACTGGTCAGAGAAGCAGCCAAGAGGCCCATGGTCACTCTGGAGGAGCTGCAGAAATCAGCTCAGGTGGGAGCTGGCCTTTATGGAAGAGTGGCAAGAAAAAAAGCCATTGTTGAAAGAAAGACATAAGAAGTCCCATTTGCAGTTTGTAGGGGACACAGCAAACATGTGGAGAAAGGTGCTCTGGTCAGATGAGACCAAAGTTGAACTTTTTGGCCTAAATGCAAAGCGTTATATGTGGCGGAAAAGTAACACTGCTTATCACCTTGAACACACCATCTCCACTATCAAACATTGTGGTGGCAGCATAATGCTCTGGGGATGCTTTTCCTCAGCAGGGACATGGAAGCTGGTCAGAGTTGATGGGAAGATGGATGGAACTAAATACAGGGCAATCCTGGAAGAAAACCTGTTGGAGGCTGCAAATGACTTGAGACTGGGAAGGAGATTCCCCTTCCAGCAAGACAATGACCCTACACATACAGCCAGAGCTACAATGGAATGGTTTGGATAAAAAAATATTCATGTGTTAGAATGGTCCAGTCAAAGTCTAGACCTAAATCCCATTGAGCATCTGTGGCAAGACTTGAAAATTGCTGTTCACAGACGCTCGCCATCCAGTCTGGCTGAGCATGAGCCATTTTGAAAAAATTTCAATCTCTAGATGTGCAAAGCTGGTAGAGACATACCACAAAACCTTGCAGCTGTAATTGCAGCGAAGAGTGGCTCTACAAAGTATAGATGCAGGGGGCTGAATAAAAATGCACACCAGATTTTTTTTTTTAACATTTTAAAAACCATGTATTACTTTCGTTCCACTTCACAATTATGTTCTACTTTGTGTTGGTCTATTACATAAAATCTGAATAAAAAACATTTACGTTTGTGGTTGTAATGTGACAAAATGTGGAAAAGTTCAAGGGGTATGAATACTTTTTAACCAGTGTAGAGATGACAAAATTGGGGTTATATGGTCATATTTCTTGGACCTTGTAAGAACTCCATCAGCTGCGTTTTGGACTAACTGTAGCCTTTTTATTAAGGAAGCTGGACAGCCACCTAGAAGTGCATTACAATAGTCCAGTCCAGAGGTCATAAAAGCATGGATCTGCTTTTCTGACCAGGATATTTGAAATGGGTCTGTAGTTTGTCAGTTTATTTGAAACTAGTTGAGGTTTCTTTATGAGAGGCTTAATAACTGCTATCTTAAAAGGTCCCGAGACATGACCTAGAGATAGAGAGGAGTTAATAATATTGAGAAGGAACTCCTCAGCTGCCGGTAACAGGTATATCAATAGTTTAGTTTTTATGTGGTCTAATTAAGCACGTTGTTGGTTTGGAAGTAATGATAAGCTTATTTAGATCATCCTGGCCTATAGCTGTAAAGCATTTCAGTTGTTCTAGAGGGGCAATATTTAAGAATGGTGAATCTTCAGGTAAAGTTGCAAGCTGTGTATTCTTAATTGTATGCCGTATGGTTTCAATTTTCTCCATAGGCCAATACTTTTTCTCTAACTTTTGGAACTGGAAAAGATAGAGTCCATGCTGATTGTCATTTTATCTAGATCTTTAGCATTTATGGGTGTGCCGAGTAGGTTACACAGATCGACAGGGCATTTGTGAATCTGATATTGGTGGTTGAGGTAATGGTTCTGCCCATTCAATAGCAGGAGCAATAAGGCTAACATCAGTGATTTGTATTACCCATGAAATAAGATGATGATCAGTGAACTCATCACTTTGCGGTGTGACATCTATATCTGTAGGGTTCAGTCCATGTGATATAATTAGATCTAGTGTGTGATATATGCGAAGAGAAGGTCTAGTAATGTTTTGCTTGACTCCGAATAAGATTAGCACGTCCCTTAATGCAGTTCCCGACGCATCTTTTGCATTATCTACATGAATATTAAAATATTCAAAAATCAGAGCTTTGTCAATAGTCACAAACAGATCATTGGGAAAATCTGAAAATTCATTCAGAAACTTAATGTAGGGCCCTGGAGATCTATACACAGTAGCCAGCACAAAGGAGAGCATAGATTGTTTCCTTGTGTTTGATACAGTAACACAGAGTACCAGCAATTAAAAGAAAGTGAAGCTATGTTGTTTGGTCTGGGAACCTTTAGTATGTCTCTATAAATAGTAGCAACACCACCACCACAACCAACCAGATGGGGCTTGTGCTTATAACAATAGCCTGGTGTGGCAGATTCATTAAGACCAATGTAATCATCTGGCTTGAACCAGGTTTCAGTTAGATGTTCACACAATGTTCTTTGTGTGACATTGACTTGTGAATCCAGATACGATGTCTGGATTATGTTTACATTACGAATAGATCAGTTCACAATGCATCTTCGAGAACCTCTGCACCAGGACACAAAGATCAGATAACATTGCAATCATAAATGCTTTAACTTGTTTACATTTCCAGTCAGGATTCCGACAATATCATAGTATAGAAACTGCTCTCATCAGAGTGATGAGTTTTCAGTCGATTGTGGCTGCATCTCTCTTCTCTTCTTACTCGACCCTAGCGCAGCCATTGACACTATTGACCACAGCATTCTACCAAATAGGCATGAAAATTATGTTGGCATAAATGAAACTGCACTGGCATAGTTTAAATCATAATTATCTGACTGATTCCAGTTTGGTGCTGTGAGTAAAAAGGTGTTATACCAATCACAAGTTCAGTATGGCGTACCGCAGGGCTCAGTGCTTAGGACCCTAATTTTCACATTGTACATGCTACCTCTGTTAGTTTTCATTGTTATGCTGATGATATAGTGATAACACTACACTGGCTGCCTATCAAGCATCGTATAAACTTGAATGGTTTGGCTCCTCAATATCTTAGCAAGCTCCTCTCCTATTACATTCCTTCAAATTTACTGTGATCTGAAAATTGTGGTCAACTGAAAGCAAGTGCTGATCCTTCCCACAAGAACAGATGTACTGGCTCCAAACTAAATATGTCTGTCTTTCATTTCCCCAAGGTCCTGTAGTCAGCTTGATCCGAACTCTGAGACCAGATGGGGCACTGGATAGATCTGTCATGGAGGAGACTTCTGCTCCCCCTCCACCAGAGGGAACCGTCACCAGAATTCTAATCAGTTTACATTCGGACTACATTATCCATAATGCCGCATATCTGGGACTGATCACTTCCGCCATCACACCTGTTCCTGATTACTGTTGTTACACTTTATGATTGTTTGCTGCCTGCCCTGACCATTGCCTGTTCCTTGATTCTGCCTTGCCTTGTCTCTGCTATGTTTGTTTGCCAGTTGCCGACCCCTGCCTGTTTGACTACTCTAATAAATATGCTGCACATGGATCCGCATGCCTCTGACCCTTCATTACAGAAGACTTTGCCAAACAGAGATCCAGCAGCGATTCTGCAGTTGTTGACTGAATTGTCGGTCCAGGCTTCTCAGCTTGCTATATATCAACATCAGGTGAACTGACTAACCACCCTCACTGAGGAACTGGTCAAGGCTCTACAGGGAGTATGCCTCATGCATACGTCAGCACCGATGGCCTCTTCAGCCACGCCCTGCAGCCCTTCACCCACTACACTGTCCTCAGTTAGCCCTTGTCTTGCCTTCCTGAAAAAATTTGATGATGAACAGGAACGGTGGATGGATAACCTAATCCGCTCTCAACATCCCACTCAACCTGTACTTTGCCAGAGACCTGAACCCACCGTTTCCCCAGAACCTATGCAATTGGGTTTCACTCACATCACACCAGAGGAACGCAAACACTGAATGCAACAGCATATATGCCTGTACTGCGGCCAGCCCGGCCATGTCCACTTGCCCCATTCAACCAGCTGCAAGCCGACATCCAGTGTGATGCCACCCTTTGGCATCAGAAATATAAGGCAGAGAGTTTTGACGGGTGTTTGCAGTTTTATTTAGCCTTGGTGCAATAAGCTTAAATAATGCCACGATTATTTTACTCCTTTACATCACAGCACTTCAATGCACCACGCTCAATCTTATCCATACTGCATCCTTTATCACCATAAAACTATACAAAAGAAACATAACAGAAATTAAACTCAAGCAGTACGTATGCAATATGTGACAACATAAACTTCACAGCATTAAACAGCGTGGTGCACTCAAACAGGATTACTTTTTCACAAAATAAGAAGTAAACACAACAGCATGAAATACATCATTAATTTAACATACCTCGTACCACTATTGCCAAGAAAAAGGGGAACTGAACACAATTACACGATATAATAAACTTTAAATGCTGCTCTGAAGTGAGCACTATACAACGCACATAAGACCTTTCTTCTCTTGTACTGCAGCTCTAACCTTAAGTTCTCTTGCGCCCTCTAGTGATGCCTGAAAATAAAACAACAAGGGGCAAGTGGTCATTACACAGTGAGTGTTACCACCGTTCCTGTTCTGCATTCCTCTAATATAACATTACCTGTTGAGACCATCATCGCTAACAAAACCATATCTACATCTGCAGTAATAGATTCAGGAGCAGCTGGTATCTTTGTATCTCATGAGTTCGCTGTCCAAAATAAACTCACGTTAACACCTTGTAATTCCTCCCTGGCAGTGGAGGCGCTAGATAGTAGTAGTAGTAGTAGCCTTTATTTGTCACGTACACTTTTACATGCAGTGAAATAGGACCCCTCCGACCATACACAAATAAAACATTTTTGGGGAAGACAG
>JAZGTJ010003255.1:1186-36535 GCA_036877575.1 Botia almorhae | reverse complement strand
AAAAGCGCTATACAAATAAATGTGAGTTTAAATTGAACTTATAAATGTTTATTCCTGATATTTGTGTTTATATTTATGTGTGATCGTGCAGCATCATTTAAAATGTAAGAAACAAATAAACATTACGTGACTGAAAACGCTAACAACCATAAAACATAATAAGCAGACTCGCTCTCTCATTTACCGCCATTGCAGGTTTGAACACAGTTTGAATTCAGCAGGTGATCACGTGACCACTGAACATTCTAATCACACCGGTGTGATCGTACGCGTCTAAACCTAACCAAGAATGATCACACCGGTGTGATCGTACGCGCGAAAGGGTTAACATGTGAGTGAGCATTCCACAAGCTCAAAAATTATCCTGGGGTCTCGGGGTGGAACATCACCTCACTCACAATCACACACACTCCCCCCAAGTGCAGTCAGTGAGCACACAGCCTAGGTTATGCACATACAAGGGCACTGGGATGGCTCCAGGCTCAGGAATGTGGGTAAATTTTAGGGGGGATGGGTCAACTGCAGCTAACTAGAGCAATGATGTGTCAGCAAAAGAGAAAAATAGAGAAAGTAAGCACACAAGTGAGAGAAAGAGGGAGAGAGAGAGAGAGAGAGAGAAACAGGCAAAGTAGTGAGGAATAGGAAACCAAGAAGGGTGAAATAGATACAGCTCGCAGTTCACAGAGAAGGCAAGAGAACACATCTATTAAATGTGTTTAGAAACCTGAAGGTGCCATGAAAAGTTTGGTTAAAGGGAGTCACTTTTCTGGGGATCTCAACAGTTGACAAATCAACCGTATTGTATTGGCAATACTTTCCTTACATGAATGTATTCTAATACACAAGCCACATACATTCATGATTCATTGGAGCATTCTACCCATCCATTTTCACACCCAAGCTCTCACGACCGACCATCTCGCCCATAATCAGCATCCAATTCCAAGCAGCAGAATAGCGGGATGGATTTTCAGCGCTTAACTTCATTAGCTATGCTTCAGTCTGGGGCCCATAGATTATGACTAATTAATCATCTTACTGTGGCTTAAACACCATCACACAGAAAAGAAGAGCCTTATCTCTCAGCATGATAAAAAGACTTCACTCCCATCGACTTTTCTTTGCGGGACGTACAACACAAATTCTTCCTTTCTCATCTTTTGTTGCTGAAGATTAGCCAGACACACGCGCAAGTTGATGCAAGAGAACCAGCTGGAACGGACACGTAACTTGGCTGAACGCTCGTGCCTCTGAGGTGGAGATGCATGCGAGGAGAGAAGCATTGCGTGAGGGAGGTTCTTTTGTACATTGTGATATGGTGTGTTAGGAAAGAAAGAGAATTAGGAAGGAAAGCCCATCTCTGATTAGCTGTGATGATGCAGGTACATGCTGTGCTGTTTGCTAGTAAAGGCTTTAGCTGGCAGCAATTTTATCAATGTGTTCCATTTCCACCAAGGAATGGGCGGTGCTCTTGATGCTATGTTAACATAACACAGACGTCACTGTGCGTTAATGGTAACTTTAGGCTGAGGTGGTATTTACACACAACAACAGGTGAAATCTAAAGACCCCAAGGCACAGCAGGCCTGTAATTAAATCAATTAAATGGGAGACAGTAAAAGGTGCACCTTGCAAAAGCAGAGGCGGGTAGGTGAGTGCAGGATGACTTTCACGTCAGCTAGCATAGCTTAAAGCAGATGCATTATCATGGCAGTTTTATGCCTCAACAGATGTTCAATGACAGTTCTTTGTCATCGTTTTGGAGCCTGTTTGCCCTGGCGAGATACCACTTAGTCAAGGCGAGGCACGCAGTCCCCCCAAACACAAAACTATCATGTTTAAAGTAGAACGATACCTGTTGACATCACCCTGCCCTGCTGAAACCAGGAGTAGCTTCCTGTAAACCTGTCTGTCCAGTTAATTCACAAGAATAAATAAAGGGAAGAAAAAAGACAATCTTCCTATACAGCTAGGGCTGGGTCTTAATGGGAGACTAGTTAGCCAACCAACCAGTCAGTAATGTTGACTAGTTTATCTGCAAGTTATATTCAAGTTATATATATTTTATTTATTCTACTTTTGTGTCAATGCTATAATTAGCATTCCGTGCTGCTACTAGTCATTCAACCAACCAGCAACCATCAACACTAGTCTATTGTAAAAATATGTTGTTTTGCACATGCCTAACACATGCATCAAAGCATGCCAGATGTGTCTAAAATGCAGAAGCTCTGACATCACCCCAATATGATGAAAGAAGAAGGGTTAAAGGTGAAAGAAGTGCAGGAACAGACTTAGGGCAGGAGAAAGACAGCAAACAGAGTATCTAATAATTTACACAATTTACACAATCATGACTAATCATGACGTGCTAGCAGGGCACGACAAGACCGTAAGCAATGATCAGTGTAAGAACACTGAAAAATGTAGTCTAGTCGGTCACTACACATTTTAGTTACAGTAGTGTTACAGTAGCTAAGATGTTTTCATAATAATGTAGCTTTTCCAGTAGCAAGTTACTTTTCTATTAAGAAGAGGTGTAGCTTTACAAAATGTTTCATTACTGTCACATTTCGTGATACAAGTAGCCTCGCAACTAAGGCATTTATCAAACAAACTGTACTAGGTCTCTTAAATAGCATTGGAAAAACTGTTTCACTTCAGTTAAACAATGCTATTTAACAATGTTTTCAATTCCCTTATATAAAATGTTGTATATTTATGTGTCTTGAAATACTTTCTTTTTTTTTTTTATATGGCCTAATTAAAGAAAGGGATGGTAATTTTGGAGAAGCTAGCAATATCAAATTAGCTCTGATCAAGATCCCACATTTCAGACTGAATGCAACAATTTTATGGTTATGCGCCTCATAAGGAAGATACATGTATATATATACATAAATATATTTAGCCAACTTTACCTACTTTACCAAAAATTACAATTACCTACCCTGACCCATTAACTCAATAATTATACATTTTAAAAGATATTGTTCTCTTAAAACATCAATGTAATCTATGTTTGTTATTAGCCTGTGCTGTTAGGTCATCTGTGGTTAAATTACAAGTAACTTGTAGCTTGGCAAGCTACAGTTTCAAAGTAGCAACTTCTGCAACACTGGTGATGACGCCATGAGAGAATGAAACAGGAGGAGAGACAGAACATCAGATAAGAGAGGATTTGTCCAATCCTGCAACAGTAATTTACCAACCTGATTCTCCTCTAGCCCATCAGTCCAGATCTGTACGCGATTAAAGGAGTGAGCCAGAGCCCGGCTTTAACACGGCCAATCACAGGCCGCCTCTCTATGCTCTGATCTACGTTTTCTAATCAAACTAGAGGGGTTAAAAAATATAGGATTGAACACCATTATTTTTGTTTTTCCCTTCAGGAAAGTGTCAAACTGTTGAGTGTGCATGACCTTAGGATTTGCTGTTTGTAATCGCTTTCCCTCGCACCTCTCTCCCTTTTGATCCTTGTTACGTTCTTTGGCGTGTTTTCTTTAGCGTGTTTTCTTGTTCCACCCTGCAGGTAATCGCGGCACCCACAATGCCTGTCAAAACTGCTCTGCGCTACCCTTCGCATGCAGGATGTCTCACCGTGCTCTGGGGACTCGATGGTGCTTGCATGAGATTACCCCTCTTTTCATCCCAGTCAATGTCAAATTCTTCCCGAGGCAGAGAGACGCACATTGACAAACAGATCTGGACATGTTTTTCAAATGAAAAGGACCAGAAAACAGGCCCTCAGATACATTCTCCAGTGAGAGAAACTAGATTTTTTACATTTTTAGAGGAAAACGTGACAGGCGCTTTCTCATGCAAAACAAACTGTCACAATGCTAGGCCGTTATGCGGATGCTAAGGTGCCCAGAACGGTTGTTAAAGTGTTGCTATAAGGTTTTATATTGTTATGAATGTTACTATAAAGGTTACCACTAGGGTGGTTACTTACTGCCTGAAGCTACAAGATCCAACCCCCTATAATATTTTCGGACAAAGGCTTGGGTCCTTGTGTAAGATTTTAACAATTTTCACTCTTTTCAACAAGCGCATTATTGGAGCTATCATTTATGTCTGGAGTTCAAACAAGAAGAACAAGTTATACTCTGTAGTTTACAACTTTAAATACCAAGGCTTGTTGTAGCAAGCACCACTAATAATTTACAAAGTGGGGTGTAAACCAGCTGTGTTGCCAGAGAAACTGAGGTATGACATCAGAGGGCAGCAGGTTCCAGAGAGCTGGCACAACAGGCTGCAGTGGACATTCCAAAGGTCAAGGCACTGCTGTGAAGCCAAAGGTACATTTTTGTAAGCTTTGTCCACACCTTAGGTAATGATTAACAAAGACCCCATGCTGCTCCAGGGCCCAGACAGGATCCAAAATCCAAACCACAGAGATCCTGCATCTATTTTTTGTGCCGATGTGCGAAAAACAAACAAACAGAGAATACCAAGGTCTATTTCCTTTTGGCCTGCGCTAACTAAAAGCTGCCTCATTTCTCCCAAGAACACCCACACTCACCGAGGGCCAGATCAGGGTTCCTCTCACCTCTGACCCCCATAGCAAGCCAGCGAGCCAGAGAGAGGATTGGATTAGCTTGGGTAGATTTACACAAAGCCTGCTCCATGGGACGCTGCAGGAAATGTGAGATTACTGTGTGTGTTTTTAAGTGTGTACGCACACAAATTTTCTCAAACATCCTTGTTTATTTGGCTTACACAGAGGTTGGTCACAAATGTAACGAGGAGAAATGCATCTGACAAGATGTTTCCAAGAGTTTTCATCGTGACTCACCCAATCTGGATCTCTGATACGTCAGAAAAAGCAGGCATCACAAAAACACCACCCTCTTCGGCGTGTCCTTCATATTTTAGGTCCGGAATCAAATGTGCAGCATATAAAAACAACAAGAGCTGAGATCTCTAGCAACAAGACACTACCGGACCAACAGCATTCCTCTGCTAATACACTTTTACCTGACAAGGCACCTGCATTCATTTGTTCCACCAAAACCACAAACTGTTATTTTTTGTATATTGTGTCAAGAGACACCATCCCAAATGGTGTCAAATAACCAATTACAGTGGGGTGCACATGAACACCCTGCTCTGGGTTTGAGTAAACACCCTATATTGAGTTTAACCCATGTTAAACTGGTTCTCATCTAACAACACAGTTGTAATGCACTTCTTAACCCCTTCACGACTATGTAAAAGTTTGAGCAGTAACTCTCCCATTATGCGTTTTGGAGTGAAGTTCAGAGTGTCTGACATTTGAAGTAATTGTTTTTTGTGGTCCAGTAGTTCCTGAAGCAAAGGTTTGTGACATTCCTGTATGTCGCCTTGGATCCTGACACACAATCTGTTTGACACTGCATTTTTTTATTTATTAAATGCTACACTTGGGTCAAAAGATCAAAATATCAGAGACTGATAAACCCAAATGCTGTACAAAAGCAGCCAACGTCCCAAAGAGCTATGCTAGTGTAAAGATGACAGCTCTGGAGGTTTCAATTGAGGCAGATTGTGCAGATAACCGTTAAGCAGTTGGAAGTGGAACTAAAACACAAATCTATTTCCTCTTGTGAGAAGCTATATGGAAGCGCTGAAATAAAGTGAAGGCCCTTTTCTGCCACCCTGAGAAGCAGTTGACTCGCTGTCTCATATAAATGACATCCATCTATTCAGCCACAGCACTGCTGGTTTTATAGCTCCTTTCACTCTCGCTGGTGATAGCACAGGCATCATTAGCTAAGTGGAGCCAAGATGACAAGCCATCGCAGGTTCGCTCGATAACACCAGGCCCCGCACCTTTAAGCAACACAGCACTTACTCATTAACAGACGGCTGGCACTGTTGCCAGATAAAGAAGAATGTAGTGCAGATAAAATATGTTCCTTGTTATATGTTGTTATCATATAATGTAAGGAGATGTGTTTGTCATACTGTAAGCCACACCTCATCTAGGAATGACCAATGAGATAGCAGGATATCTAAAGCCACTTTTGCTATACTAAAACTTTCTAACCGTTTGAGAAGTCCAATCAGTAAACAATGATTGGTTAGTGTTTTTATCCGCACTTATTTTCTCAGCTTAAATATTTGTAGTAATGTTTTAAATGGGATATATTTAGGGCCAAAATCTTTCAAAGATGGTTTTAGCATGTTAACAGTCTAACAGTAATTGCTACACTGTGTCTACGCTGAAAGCATGCTACATACTTTTCTGTTAATTTCAGAAATTCATTTCTGTTCCAGAACTCCCAATACAGCAATCAAAGCCATCATCACTTCAGAAAGATCTGCTGTGAGCAATGTTCCTGTTCTATGGATTATACTTTGAATCAGCGCTGCATTATGCACAAGATTTCTCACAGTTTTAGTTCTGCACTGAGAAAGAAAATCAAACACGCAAGTGGATTTATTACACTTCAAGATTTACTTAAGACTGACCAGTTATTCCGTAAACCCTTCATCTAGTTGAGTTTGATGTAATTTCACACATCTCTAGCTCAGCTCTGGCTTTTTTCAACCCTTGTTTTACTCAAATGCCATCTGCCCCCGAGGTCATTTTGAGATGGCCAATTCCATTACTCCACCCTTTTGACAACTGAATTTCCCTCCGTAAGCACTGGGCAGTGTGAAAGGCCACCACAGTGGTAACGAAGTTTCTGCAAGCAGACAGTCTCTCCTAACAGTTTCTGACAAGGTGCTGGCCCGCAGATGCCCAGAGCACTGAAGTTTAAGCACAGATGTAAAGAGACAGGGGGAGAGAAGAGATTACAAGGCCGTCAAAGAGACCCTAATAGCATGATGCCTTCACTCATTTGGACATTTTGAAACCCCCTTCTCTCATGACTGCTCATTTTCTTGTGATTAAACCTGTCATATCTAATTATACATTATGCCACAACGACTCTCTCTTTGCCTGGCAGGTGGTAACTTAAGTCACAACTAAGCTGCAAATGCACCATGTTTTAAAATGGTAAAGAATGAAGTCACGATCAAATTCTACAAATTCCAGAGGCAATAGTCACACCTGTAATACCAAGTGCTCCGAACTTGATAGAGAGATGAAGAACTTGAAAGAGAATCTTGGTGTGTTTGCAAAATGGATGCCAAGTGATGCGTTTTTAATTTTGCCAATCCACCGATAGCAAATTGCAGCTTAAGGAATGGAGGTATGTAATAATGTAATCTCCCACAGAGAGAACTAACATCCAGCTAAGCCTTCTCACACTGCACTCTATTACCTCCTCGCCTTCCTCGTTTTTTTACTTGCTCCCTACTGGGGGCAACTCTGGTGGACATCCTGCAGGAAACCCAGCGGTTCTGAAGGAAAGGGGGAATTCCCAACAACTGCAATGCAGCGACAAAATAGCAGGGGCAACTAAAGGAAACGGAGGCTGAGAGCTGATCAAACACAAGACAGGGAGGAAGGAAAAAGAGAGAGAGCAAGAGAGCGAGAGAGAGAGAGAGAGAGAGGTTTTCTTTGGAAATCACATAATCACATGCCTATCTGAAGCATGACAAACAAAGAAACACCAAAACATGCCAAAGTAAAACTCTGACATGTAAGAGGAGGGAGAAGGCCATGAACATCTACTTATGTAGATGAAAAAACTACTAAACGTTTACAAACCCAAAGCCCCAAAACACAAATGCAAGTGAGAAATTGTTTCATTTTGGAAAGAGCCTGCTTAACTGTCCGTGGGAGATGGAATTCTTGAATGTTAAAGAAAGTCCTTCCTGTGGGCCTTCTTTGCTCCCGGTCTGACTTGTTTGGTTTGTCGGTTCCTCATGATTCCAGATGCTCTTGTCTATAGGTAAAATGCTGAGTCGCTGAGAGCCAAAGGAGTGGCTTAAGACCGCATAGAGACTGAATATTGACAGAATGTGCATTGCTGATCAAACGAGCCACTGCAGTTTCCGGGAACAAACACTGGGGAAATGGTTGGGAGGCTGTTTTATGAATTTAAAATGGCATTAGACTATTTGCTAAAAGCATCTGTACATTTGTAAGTGAGTTAATGTCCACTAAAGTAAACTAAAGCTAAAATGCAGATAGCAAAGATCACTACAAATAGAACATCCTGAAACTCCATCACCATGGACACCATTCATTAAAACAATGTGACTGGCCATTGTTGAGAAGAGCAACAGTGAGCCATTTGCGGGTCCCCACCCCCTTACCATCCTGCAAAGATTGCAACAGATGCATTAATTTCTGGAGAATGTAAATACAAATTTAAACAGAGAAATGTCTGTAGACTGTTTGACCAGAGAAATGTCCTTAGTTACATTGATTTGCTCTTATATCAATTCCAGTAAGCCCTCCAGATTTGACTTTTAAGGTTAACACACCACTTAAAAACTTCAACAACAACATGAGACAGACTCCCTAGTTGTTGTTCGCTGTCAAATGCCTTATGTCATAAAAATACTGTGTGAAAGAGTTAGGAGCAGATTTCCTTATGGAAATTCAGATACTCATTACAAAATGCCAGTTTCCTTTCCATGTAATCTAGCCTCAAACAGGGCATCCATTCAGAACAGGAGTGGTGTAATCTAGGGAACGCATGCTAAACCAGCTATAATTGGCTCTATCCTTTATACACAACCCAACCGAATTCTCAACTTAATTCATCCTCACTTTTTCTCCACATAAAACAACAGCCTACTCTAAAAGCATTTAGGGTTTCATTCTCGCCAGGCTTTGCAAATTGCCTAAAAACAATGACTGCCAGAGTTAATATGGTTTTTAATTCTCTCTAAGAAACATAACAATCCTAAGTAGACCAAGACTAGGTCACAGTTCAGGAACGGCATAGTTAGTGCTTGTAGTAACTACATTTATGAGCCATCTGCTTGCTTTTCCATACAAACAAAGAATCTACAGCCTGTAAGGGAGCAGACGTTTGAACCAAATATTGTTTGCAATTAACAAACAATCTAATGACAAGCGTGGGTGATGAAAATGAGAACAGCGCGCACTTGTGTAAAAGCCACACCCACAATGTAAGGGTGTTTTGGGTGGTTGCTAAGGCATCGCTAGGTGTTTAATGGCAACTAGCTGTGCACCCCCAAGTCCTATGACTTGGGTGCCTCCTTCAACAAAAGTCTATGGAATTTTTGCCTGTTTTATCATCTTTTAGGCAAAAATTGTAATTCAAGAAAAAAAACTAAACTGGAAAAAATATCCTATCAGAAACTTCTGGCAACATGTGTTGTTGGCCAGACATCTGGCAGTGGCTGCAGCTTGAAGCACAGTGAAGGGCTTAAACAGATCACAGAAGCTTCTGGTCATGCAAATCAAAATGATATTAGCAGAGATGGAAAGCATTTAGGGGCATGACTGTCAAACAAATGGTTCTATTAGTGATAATGTCAACTACTAATACAGACACATAGATTATATAATAATGTGGTGTATAATGCCTAAATGTAAATGTAAATATGTGTGTGTGTGTGTGTGTGTAAACTGAAGAATTTGAGATTAAACTCACATAAACCTGTTACTCTTATCTAGCGCTTCCATCGGTCAGCATAACATTTCTGAGAAAGCAAAGCAACTACTAGTACAGATCGCAATCACAAGGTCTGTTAACCTGTTAAAAGTTGCGGAGTCGAGACGTGACAGCAGATCTCTTCGGTTTCTGCACTGAAATCCACAAAGCAGTCATAAGGAAAACTCTCTGCGCAACCTCAGCTATTAACCTTCACTTAGACAGAATGCAACGGCAGGAGAACGGCAGGAGAAACATAACAGTTGTGCTCAGGGCATGAAGAGTTTGATTACACTGCAACCCAGCTGCATTCTTCACATTACGGTGAGAGCCTCGGGTTCGCAGGGGTCCGGGTTCAGAAATTAAGGATCGTATAGGAAGGTACAGACCCTCCATTTGAACAAACGAGAGTCTCTAAAGTTCACTCCATGTAAAAGGAAGGTGGTCTAACCACTAGGTATGAGCTTTATTAAATGTGCACTACAGTAGCTACGTACTTTAGGAATGTACCTCCAGCAACCCTACCAAAACATCCATTGTAATTAAAGACCACTTCAAAAGGAGAACAGCATTCAGACCGAGGTCGCTCAAGGGTGATATTTACTTACAACCAGGTGAACGACCAGAAGGCATTTAATAAAATCTCTTGGTTTATTGCCTGACTATTTGTGCAATTAATCCAGCCATAACATTCCTAAATATACTGGGAAAATGCCAG
This sequence comes from Botia almorhae, assembly GCA_036877575.1. Classification (NCBI taxonomy): domain Eukaryota; kingdom Metazoa; phylum Chordata; class Actinopteri; order Cypriniformes; family Botiidae; genus Botia; species Botia almorhae. The sequence continues at coordinate 26,308 of JAZGTJ010003255.1, read as the reverse complement.
ATTACATTTACATGCATGTGGTTTACTCATAATTCCTTAGAGAAGAAAATTCACCTTTTTGCCACTCTTCCATGAAATATGGGAAATGCCCAGAGATTATGTCGGAAAACACATTCCAATCCTTATCCTTCATTCCGGATTTGATTAACTTTTATCTGCATGACTTGATGTAAGAAGTACTAACTCATTTTTACTCAATCAACCATCGTCAACAAAATTCCACAGCGCCTGACTCGCACATTCGCCGATATTTGTGTGTGTATCTTCAAAGCTATGTCATGTCTTCCCTGAAGAAATAACAGTCTGATTCAATTGATACTACGTTGTCAACAGGGCTAAAAATGACACCCCTGAATGCAAGAGGGCAAGACATCACTAAAACATATTATTTTCTGTTCCAAACATTTAGCCTATCAGCTAAGAGCCACAGTCTAATCTGTAACACACCGGACAGCCGAGGGAGTAAAACAAACATACACCAGTGATCAAGCACACAAACCCCCACCTGGAATATATAAAATAATGTTGACTGTGTCAAGCTCGGACATGGAATTTGCTACAGTTAGAAAGATAAAGAACAGCCTAATCTTAAAATAATCCTTATAGTTATCACTTGAAAAACTATCAGGAACAAGAGCATTGAGAGTAATGATAGCTTATATATATATAATGTTTGGCCATTTTATAATGATAACTGTATCATTTAAATAAAACATATGGAAAACAGATCAATTTAAATAACCCCCTTCATTGTAAAAGATATAAATACTAAGACATGGCAAAATGTTTTTGCATTAATGCACCACAATAATTTAAGCAATTTACCTTTTTTTACAAGTTATACCAGATCCAAGTATTCAAGCATCCAAATGTTTAAACCATTTAATATCATTTAAATTCAGATCATTTAAATTCAGGATTTTGATTTATTGAAATGACTTGTGAAATGTGCAGCCAATTTGATTTTTCCTTAAAAACGTGAGGTAGCAACAGACCTTACATTTTTAAGTTGAGTTGTTTGTGTTATTTTACACGTTTACAACACAATTAACCAAAGAATTGTACCAATTTTTTATATATAAAATATTTCATCACAAGTTTAACTGCCAGTTATCAGTCCATGCCAAAAACCTCAAAACAGGGAAATATCAACCAAGTAAAGGCCGGTATATATCCGTTTATCAATAATGAAAGCACAAGCGTTTGAGTTTTTAACAAAATAACAGCTGAAAACATGTTACCAAATTACACACTGCAACTTCAGCAACTGAGATAAATAAACTTCACTTCACCATACTGCGCTGAATATTTAATTGAAGACCTCATAAATTTTACAACTACGTTGATGAAATTGACTTGTCATATACGAAAGCGTTTCCAGTTCCTCGGCCTACTCTCTATGTGGAGGGAGCAGGTCACCACCAGCTGTTTTTGGAACATCACCAACTTATTGGATTATTCAAGGCAATCTTTCTAAACCAGCCACATATCTCTCTCCTCTCCGTAACACACAAAGACCAAAAACAAAAAAAAATCAGAAAGTAACTTGTCATTAGTTCGTTACAAAATATAAATAATACTGTTTTTAATGTTACAAACAAACGCAAGAGTAGCAATATATCAGATGTGAGAGTGTAACGTCTGTGCTTTAGTTGGGTGATGCAACGTTATAAAACATGCTGCTAAAAGATAATCTTTCACCCATTTCCACCACAATTAATACAAACCCCAGTACTGAGATATATATTATAGGCAGAGATTAACCTAAACCAATATGAAACTTAAATTAGTAGGAGTCGTATATGCAAAATATAAAGACTAGCCTCTAACCTTTCATTCGCCCAATGACAGCTGAAAATCTGCATGTATCTATTTATCATACAAGACCTGACCAGAGAACCCGTTTAAAGGCAAATATTTAACAAACTCTTGATTTGGGTGAGGGACCAATAAAGCAATCACAACTGATCGCAACGTTACAGACGCCACTTTAGTCAACTGATACAACAAACCTGCCTGCAGCCCTTATTATTTCTCATATACAAAGTAAAATAGTTTATATAGCTCTCGGGATTTTTTTATAACAGCACGCAAATTAAAACTCATAACAGTTTGCTTACGGGATCCAAAGGAATTTGCGTTTAGGAAATACAGATGAAAGGGAAAGAAAAGACGGGTGCATACCACAGCATGCCTCTTTCTTTCACTCCTGTATATGCGGTAGCAACCGGCTCGGAAAATTCACCAAGATGAGAAATAATAACAATAATAGTCCAGCAGTAGTCCTGTACACATCGACGATTCTTTTCTGCAGCGTCCGATCCCAGCGCAATCTCTTCTTTCAATGACGGATCGTATTCTCAAAGTTTTCAACAATCTGATACGTGTTTCTCTTCCCAAATGCGGCGTAAACGACAGAAACCATCAAAAAATGTGATGGTAATATCAAATCGCCGTGTCTCTTTTTGGGAAAAGGGGGCGTTGAGAGAGAGAGAGGGAGGAAAAACAGCTTTCTGTCGTTGTGTCTTCCCTTGGGTTCACCACGTTGTTTTGAGCACTTATAATTTCCTTTGTTGTGGCTGTCGCGCATTAGATGCAGTCTGGTGAAGCACGGCGCAATTCTTTTCCGCCGAAAAAAAGCACTTCTTCTACCGCAAAAGGACAATTCAGTGATGGTGCGTGTGTGAATGTGTGTGTTAATGTGTTTTTTTTTAGTTTCCCAATAATGGCGGACCTTCTCCCGTCCTCAGTCTCTCCTCCCTCTTATGAACGGAGAGAATAGGAAAAGCTGTAGCCTAGCGCATTGACACAATTACCGCACGCACACACTAAATGCGCACACAGTCATTATTATAACGCAAGCACATGAAGCCGATGTTGTCCACTGGCGATGATCCGTGATGTTTATCCTTTTTAAACTGTTACAGTTATATACTGTGCAAATTATATGATGTAAATAAATTTTATATATATATATCCTGATAAGGTCCATACATATATATCCAAATATAAATATATACTGTGTTTGTTTTCTAGCAGTAAAACCCTAAAATCCTAAGCCAGAATATGCGTTTTAATTTTGTCATTTTAAAAACGCTAATATCATCCACATTACATAAATGCAGCCAGAGAAAGTTAAGTTATTAAAGTTTATGAGTTAAAAAAAGAGAGTTGTACGATTAGAACCCACTAATTCATTCAGTTTTTACTTACAAGTAGGCCCACAGAACTGACACAGTGCCCAAATACTGGACAATCATACAGATATTGGCCACAGACGCTAAAATCAAACATCTAGTTATTTGAAATTATTCATTACAGTTTTTATTATGACAGAAAGTTAATTTGTGAAAACAGCAGCCTTTCACAACAAACTATTTTGGGGAAGTGAAGAAACCGTGAGAGGTCTCTACTCCCACCTCTGGACTGCAGCTGAAATATTTCTCAGTCCCAAGGGCCACCACATTCTTCACTCTCACAGTTGTGCAATGTCTTAACAATCAGAGCCCCAACCCCCTTCTCAATGCAGAGACCCTGGCCAACTTTTCTGGACACTGTTCTATAGTAGATGGATCCATCCCTGCTTCTCAGACAGAAGATAAACAAGTACTTAAACAGAAATACAAATATGATCCTCTATTTTATGTTAACAGCATGAACTGTACCAATACCTGGGATAAATATGGGTATGACTATTACTGTTGGTTTTTATGTGTATGATCAAGCTACTAGAATGAGACCCAATGTATATAGAGTTGACACATTCGCTGAATAATTCATATAATTCTCATATAATCATATAATCAATAATAATTCGTCTGTCATATCTAAAAAGTGTATGTTTAAATAGACTACGTTACATGTCTTATGTATTTTGTTATTGCACTCTATTCCTGGTATTATTCCAGGTGATCACATTTTGTTTTTCTTAAGATGTACAATGTAAACTATTTCCTGAGGCTGAGACAAAAAATTAAAGCAATATTATTCAACAGGATTCTTCAAAGCTTTCATTATTATTTTTTTCGGGCTAATAATGTTAAAATGGCCTTAGAGTCCATTTTAATATGTTATTTCGTTAGCAATGAAATATATTAAGATTACATGTATAATATGAATATATGCTTATTGAGTTGCTAATCCCAAAGCAAAAATCATATCAAACGTCTTAAATTGGTTAGACTCGAGTCATGTGCTACTTTCGTCAACAGTTTAACCAGATATAACACGGTACCTGTAGTCTTGTTTTCACCTTCTCTTAATGTCCTCGTATAATGTTGTATGTCATAAGAAACTACAATACCCATAATTTCTAGCGCCAACGGCCTTCCGTTCGCATCTTGTCCGGTAAAGATAGCGGACGGCTACAGAAACTAGCTCAAGCTGAGATTGACATATTTCCTTAAATAAATCAATTAAACATTAATTAAAGCAACCCAGGAGACCTGGATCTGTAGACACAGTGCACAATGGTAAGCCTAGATATGTCATCTGCATGTTTAATTGTCTAGTTTTATTGCTTTAAGTGTCATTTCGCCTAAGCTAACAGGCTAGTTTAGTATACGTATATAACAGAACGATAATCAAGGTCATAAAATACTATTGTGCAGACATAAAATATAGATTAAAACCACCAGGATGAAAAAATCCAAGCCACTGTTTTGTTAATTTAACATTATCCTAACCCGGGTAAGAATAGAAATAAATGTGATAAATGAGTCAGAAGTTTCATGGAATTGCATAGTTATTTAATGTAAGGTTCTCTATTATTTGTTTATTATTAATTAAAGACGACATTTGTAATGTGAATGAAGGCGGAAAACGTACGTGAGTCGAGTGATGCTATCTACAGAAGTATTAAGGTCCTGTCTATTGGATGAAATTAAAGCTTTGTTGGAGTTTGACCTAATTTTTGTCCGTTTTCTTTCCACTGTTGTATAGATCCGCTTTATCCTTATCCAGAATCGGGCAGGTAAGACCAGGCTGGCCAAGTGGTACATGCAGTTTGATGATGATGAGAAACAGAAGCTCATTGAAGAGGTTCATGCCGTAGTGACAGTCCGTGACGCCAAACACACCAACTTTGTAGAGGTAGAATACATACTTTTAACATCGATGTGGACAATTATAGTAAATGTTACTGATTCTTGCCTTCTATGTGATATCACAATTTTTTAAAAATCTTTAAGTAATCCCAAAACCTCATAGAACTCTAGAGTCATAGAAATTAATTGATCAAATGATATCTTACTATTGAATATGTTGTTCAGAAAAACAAAGATGTTTTGGTTGGTGGAAAAATATATGTTTCTGTGTTCAATAATTGCAAACTAAACATAAAGATTCTCAATATTACCATACCACAAGACCAAGATAGCAATGTAATATTGTATCAATAGGTCCCTGCTGATTCTCACTCCTAATTTATTATGCTGGTTCTTTTTCCTCCACAGTTCAGAAACTTCAAAATCATTTACAGGCGGTACGCCGGCCTGTACTTCTGTATCTGTGTGGATGTGACAGACAATAACCTGGCTTACCTGGAGGCCATTCATAACTTTGTTGAGGTAAACCGTTATCCAAAACTATCCTATAAATCCTTTTTATACTGATAAACTCTGCTTTAGTAAATTATTATTCATAAGTCTTATAAGTCTAAAGAGCTTATTGCTGCTTATTATTCCTGTACCTTATACATGCATATATACGATAAAAACCTGACTGGCTGCCACCTAATGAAGCTGAATCATTAACTGTGTGTCCTGAGCCACTAAATGGCTTAATCAGCATAATTCTGGAGAACTAAATTGATTATGCAGCACAGAATCCATAATTAAAAAGCTTCCTTATATGCAGCAGTAATGAATCTGAAATCAGGATAAGATATCAGAGTCTTAAGTGAAGTTTAAATTGCTGGCTTAGAAACATAAAGAGATTAACTTTAATAAGGGTTCAGCATGATCTGATGTGATCTGAAGGCATTATATTGATGTGCGTTTTGTTCTTATACAACGCATATCAATATAATCAATCTTAAGATGTGATCACTAAAAGAAGCACTGTAAACTCAATATATTTATGTTTATGTTTCTGAAACATTTTTTTAAGGAATTTGCTTCAACAAGATGCAAATTCATGTAGACAAAACCGGCAGTGTTGCAAAATACGATTTAAAAAAATGTTACCTGCATGTTACCTGCACATTTAGTTGTCTCTATTTATATGCAGCAATATATTAAATCTTAGCAAAAATAACTATATTTTATATGTGTAATTTAAATGAAAACATTTTAAAGCATGTAAAATACCAAACAGGGTCTTGAACTGACAATTTACAGTCAGAATGGAAACAATGTAAAAATTCAGTTTTAAAACTATTTACAGAGCAATTATGGACCTGGTCTTCTGGCACAGGCTTTTTAACTCTTAATGTTAAACAGTCATATAATAAGCACATCAAGCCTGTTATGATATGATGTTCGTTTTATATTCAAGTGAAAATCATCTCCCAGTGTTACTGTAAACATTACCAGTCTAATTGTAATCATCATGTATGAACATTGCAGAAATGATATTCAGTTAAACAGGTAAATAAAGGGACCCAGAGCCGCAGGGAGCTTTTTTGCTCATGTGATTCTTCTAGTGGTTTAGAGACAGATGGAATGTGGCCATGAGGGAAACCAGTGGCCAGGAGTTCAAGAACATTTTGACATGGAATGCTAGGACTTCCTCTGACCCTGACTGTAAACAACTCCCCCATCATATCCCCACATCACTGCACCCAAATCATCCCATACACTAAATATCACGGGATTTCAAGCAATACCAGAGCCGGGTCACCCAGACATCATATCACTGGTACTGCTACACTAAAAGCATTACCAGCCTTTAGGTTTCTTTTAGCTGTCTTGTGAATAAAGAAGACTGACTGACAGACAGTATGCAAAGATTTTTCAGCTTTAGCTGTGTACAAAAGTTCAAGTTTGGTGAACTTAGTGATGTTTCACCAAAAGAGCAGCTAAATGTCACAGGTTGACCTTGTATTTAAATATACTACTATTTATTCAGAACTGCATGTGACATCCTGTTGCCTATATTTTTTACAAGATGCAAACTAATTTAGCATGTTTAAAATCTAGTGTAACCCATGTTACTTGATCAGGGTAAAGAAGAGAATGATGTTGGTTATATTAGTTATAAGCAGGTGCTAGTTGATTTGAAGCCGTTTGCAAGCAATGTGTTTTCTTTCTCAACAGGTTTTGAATGAGTATTTCCACAATGTGTGTGAATTAGATCTGGTCTTCAATTTCTACAAGGTAAGTGCAGGACTTTCTTTCTGGCAACAAAAGCATGTATAAGAGTCATTAGTGCTTCTAAATATACATGTAGCTGTATCAATGATTAAAAAATGTCCTTTAAAGTTACAGTGAGTTACATTTAGGGTTATAACAGATCATATAAGTTTCTACTATTGAAATAATGGTTGAAAACAAATCTAGATAAACTATTTGGTCTCACTTATCGAGAAGTCAGTTGTTCCTGTTGATCCTTTCCGCAGCTTGACCGGAGTTGACAAATCAGAGACCCTATTTATAGTTTTTGATTGCAAAATGTGGTTTTCACAAGCAAAATGCATTAGTATATCATATCCATGGCGTGCTTCAGTAAAAGGAACATTTAGAGAAGATTCATTGAGAGACAAACAGCCCAACCAGGAAAAGAAGAGAGAGAAAAAGATGTAATTAGCTCTCTGTTTCAGCACCATGGCAACAAGTATTTGATGCATAATTACAACAGTCATACAATTAAGAACATCCATTTGGTGCGAGAAGGAGGCTGTTATTAAAGGAAAACCACAAGTAATTATAGAAAAAAGTTGCTCTGGATAATAGCATTTGATTTCTGCTGCCCTAATTACCCGATGTATTTTTGAATCCACCTACAGCATGAACAAAGTCTTGCCCACTCTTAAGCTGGTGAGCAAAAAGCAAGCTGATTTAAGCTTTTAAAAGGACCAGAAAATATTTTTGGTCATAACTAGCCGGCTCCTAATAAACCTCACCAGACCTTGTATGAATTATTTAGTACACATTTGGTATATCAAGTCAGGAAGCTTTGGGATGGGAAATGAGGACATGATTTTTCTTTTTAAGTGAACTTTTTAAGTGAATTTACTTTGTAAGAGTAAATTTGAATTAATTGAGACCACCCTCACTGATATGTTTCATGTCTAAATGTGTTGTAGGTATACACAGTAGTGGATGAGATGTTTCTTGCAGGAGAGATCAGAGAGACCAGCCAGACCAAGGTCCTCAAGCAGCTTCTTATGTTGCAGTCTCTGGAGTAGACAGCTCATTGGTGTTTAGCCCTGTCATTCAATCAACTATCCACAATTGCAGCAGGCCCCCCCTTCCGCCATAATGTGTGTAAGGGTGTTGTCTTGCTAAAATGCATTCACAAACATTTAATCTTTACTTTAAACCTCTAACATCAAATGCAGTTTTGTTATACGACTGCATTTTTGCATTAGGTTAATTACACATTTTAAAGATATGCATTTGTTAGGTCAATACTAAATTACAGGGAAGTCTAATTACTTCTGTGCATGTTTTGGCAGTGCCAGAATTGAATACTTCAGCAATTTTATAGCACACTGGATTTCAAAGAGAGGACTGGCAACCTCTCCAAGCCCCTTCATTAACACTAAAACTAGAGAATGGCCATCGTTGGCCAAAAACTGCCGTGACATTAAAGCGTCTGTCCTCAAACGTCCTCAAAAACAAAATCTGCACTTCACACTTTTTCCCTGGACAAACATTATCTCAGCAATGTTAAACTCTGATTATATTAAAAATGTCCTATCCAAACTGCCAAGAGAATCTTGTCTTATGGCCAGACAGGTTAATAAACCTGTCATAGACATTTAATTAAATAAATTGTCCACATTTAATGTTTAAATAGGTGAATATCACAATTGAACTAACCTGTTTAGTCAAATCTATTGTGCTACTTGTGTAAAGCAGTACTGTGAAGCTTGTTTTTGTGTTATGTACATACATGATATATGCATATATATATATATAAATATAAAGTGTCATTTTATGAACTAACCAGTCATTCCAGTCATCTCAAGTCTCTGTTGCCACTTGTTCTAATTGCATTGAAATCTGTTGGCTGTGTGAAGAACTCGAGCCAGCGATTAGGGAGCGGTTTACAGAACAAGGCTGAAGGGAAGAATAGAGCTTGGGGAAATGACAAAAGATGGTCTACTATTAATTTCCCCTTTATGGCACTGCTTCCCTCACTCCAAAAGCTCTATGGCAACTGCTCAGCTTTGAAACTTTCCAATACAGTTGAAATCAAAAGTTACTATCAGAATCTGTCTGCATTTTTTATGTTTATGTTCTTTTCTGTCTTTTCTGCCTTTGTCAGAATTAATCTAGATTTGCCTCTTCATCCCTGTAAGATTGCAGAGTAAAGTTGAAGTGGTGTTACTCGTGTGTTTTCCTGACTGTGTGTGTGTGTGTGTGTGTGTGTGTGTGTCAATATATATATATATATACACATATATATACATATATGTGTACACGTACACACACCAATGAAGGTGAAATAAAGAAAATAAGCCTAAAACTAAAACGTGTGTACTTCATATAAATCTTGCATTGTTCACAGGTAGCGTTCGTATTATTAAGAGCTGGATTCTTTAGATGTACTATATCGCCATCTACCTCTAAAGGGATGATACTGTCAATTACGCAAACATTTATCTAGTTATTGTATTGTTACCAGACTTCTTACTAAATTTCCCAATCGGGGATTCATGAAGTCTTCAAATGCACTGTTATGATAAAAATATTTTTAAAAGCTAATTTACTTATAAATGGGACTTTTGCAGTTTTATAGATTGGGGAATTTACTGTCCTATTTTCTTGAAAGAGGAACTGGATTTACTTTCCTTTGAAAGAAAAACTAGATATATAGAGGCAAATTATGGAAGTGAGAAATGCTGTGAATCACTTTCAGAAATAAAATCAGAAGATTAAAAAAGAATTGTAACTAACAGCTTTAAAACGAACCTATATAATAAAATTGCATTACAAATATTTTAAGGTCTTTATTACCTAATTATACCTTAAGGAGAGTTTCAAGTACATCATTTAGATTAGATTAGTTTAGGGAAGCCCTGCTCTTGTACACGGTTCCAATATGAACATGATTTATAAATGAATTTGAGAAAACTGAAGACATGGAAGTACACATAACTGTACAAACCATTAACCTCTTAACTGGTTAAACTACTAAACTAATACAAACAAAAAGGATTCTATTGTATTGTTGTGTGAATGTCACAACTATGGTGGTTTGCCAGGATTTTCTGTATTTGTCAACTTCAAAGTGTATTTAATTTGATTTTCTGAAACAGCAATTTGCTCATGTACTCTGCTACCACATAAAACACAAGGACACTGTGTTGACATAAAAAACAAGCAAACTTTAATCAATAATCTCAAACCCAAACACTCCAATAAACAAATTCAATCTTATTTACAGCATAGAAGATCCAGATATACAGAATTTATGAATAAACAAATCACACTGGTTACTATGCAACAGCTGATTTTATACAGTATTTTGAACTACTTTTGAACTACTTTTGAAATGAACTGAAGTTTTTGATATTGGTTTTGGTTATAAATGCTACCAAACTCCACTAAATAAGTCAACAAATTTAAAAGGTTTTTCAGTAGTGGAATTACTGTACCATCATATACCACATCCATGGCACTACACAAAGCATAACCATGCAAATTTAGGGGAACAATTTTAAATTTACTTAACAGTGCATATTATCAAGAGTATGTTGGAATGTTCTGGGTTCAATATATGTTAAGCTTTATTGATAGATCTTCTCTATAAGACGCTATCGATTGTCTCATACAATATTGTAACTCCAAGCAGAGAGATGACTCAAAGATGTTCTGCGGCATCCATAAAGCATGTCACAGATTTTGTTGATAAAGCTTAACTGGTATTTAATCCATAATATTCCATTCTTTTGAGACAAATATTTGTTAAATAATTGGTTTTGGTTATTAAAAGAAAACGCTTGATATAGGTGACTGCGGTTGGACCGAGAAACACAAAAACTCACAGTATAGGTTTATTTTAAAACAGAATTTTAAAACAGCAAAGTTATTGGAGCACGATGCAGCCATGATCGCATGTGACTGCCCGAACAGTGTGAACAATCATATGGTTAGTCAGTTAAGGCTGTGCTTTTTTGGAGATGTGGATATCCCCCCCCCAATATTTATGACTAATGGAGCGACCACAGCTATTGTAGCACAAAAACTCCACAGAAATCATGTTCTCACCACTGAAATGATTTTGGACTAGTCTTTAGTAAGAAATGATCACTCCTCAAACAATATTCTTGTTTAATATAATTAAATTACTATAAATTTTACAATTCTATAAGTACAGTATATAAACAGTCAAAAAAAGTGCACTTGCAGAGAAAAAAAAGAGAAATGAAAACCACACATTACATAGAGGTTAAAACACAGATAGACACAGCTCTGTCTGTGGTGCATAATAAATGGTCACTGAGTGAAGTGCTGTGCTGGCCATCACATCTAGAGCTTTCTGTCATGGGTAACCAGAGCAAACAACAAACAAATCCAAAACATGATAGTGATGGAGAGTACTCATTAATTCATGTCTAAGTCTAATATTTCTCCAGTGGTATTACTCAAATTTGGTTACATGGAAATCTACTTAAAACCATGTGATGTCTTTTTAAATGAAAACAAAAAATCTCACAAAGGGTGGGTCACATTTCACATTAAAATGTAAATATATATAAAAAATATATTCAAAAAAGAATATAAATCCTATTTTAAAAGGCCCATTATTATTGTATTGTGACATTATTTCCATAAATCGCATTCACACCCGAAATTCTCCTTGATGTAATCTCCTGTAAAAAAAGCTGTCATTCTTACCAGACACTGAATTTTCATCAGCATAAATTATTACAATAAATAATACCATGAAATATACTTACAACTTTACTTTAGAAAGTTAATTTAGAGTTTAAATAGAATTCTATTAAAAAGCTAATTTAATAAACTACTAAGAATTGGGGAAAGTGGTTTAAATGTGTAAATGCTGAGAAAACTTAATAGCCTTTAAAATATGTTTCATATTCTTTATTCAATATATACAAACATTTTCATTTTGGGAGAAAATAAGGCCCAGATATGGGTTGATCATTTTCATGAGACTCATCCAAAAACTCAAATTTTTATTTGAAAATGTAAGTTTCAAATAATCAAATGTATGATGAAATCAGTTTTGGAGGCATTAAAAGTTAAACTGTATCTATCTGTGTAAAATAAAAAAATACATCTAAAATCAGGTAATTCTTTCTGAATAGAACTGATCACCTATGACAGTATTAAATTTCAAGCAGAGGACGTCTGTGGTAAAGCTGTATAATAATCTTGAACCCTGAGCCTGAGCAGTGCAGTTGTACACAGCTGATATGCTGCACAAAGCTCCGACCAATCACAAAGTCCGAACAGATGTTTTATTTCTCCTTCACCTCTTTTAGTGCCTTCAAAAGATTTGGCAGCAGCAGATGCACAGCAAATGCAACAGGGTGTGCAGGCGGTTACTTGACAAACAATCTGGTTTGTCAAGTAGTTGTATGGATCTAAACAATTACAAATTTTGTTTTTTAAAAAAAGAATACGAATGTGGACCGTGCTACTACCCAATAACCAGCATGGATGTTCACATGCTAATTTTTGTCACCTACTATTTTGTGGACGCTGCAATAAAATGATATTAAATAGGGAAACATTCAATGTAACAACAATTTAGGTTGGATATGTCAATTTATGAAATGTTTTTTAAAATCGTACTAATATTCTTTCTAGTGCTTTCGTTGAATAGTTTAACTGAGTCCAGTGAAGTCTAGTTGATGGCTGTTTACCTTTCAAGAATGAATGGTGTGTAAGTGAGATTCACAGGATAATTTAAAAACATACACACAGAGATCATCTCTCATTCAGGTCAACATTCACCTCACTGTCCATGACTCAGCCCAGCTCAAAAGGGCTGGGGAGATCTGTCCTAGGTCAACAGCTTTATTTTTGAGGTCAGAGGTCAAAGGTTGCAGATGGACTTCATAAGAAATGGTCCAGATGTGTCTGGGTGTGGTAGGGTCTGGGCATACCCAGAGACACTTGGAGCTGAGGAAGAAAAAGTTTATTATTTTTTTCAATAATACAGTATAACACTGACTGTCAATGATTTAGTTGCGTTTCTGTGGTATTAACAGAATTGCAAATATAGTAATTGCTTCCCAAACACTTCTCCTTTCTTGCAATTGGCTGCTTAAACAGAAAGTTCCACCCTGGACTCACACCACTGGTTAATCCAATGTTGCAGTGTTGGGATGCTTGAATATACAATTGATAAAAGCAATGACTGACTTCATAATTTGTCTCTGCATATTGACTGGGATAGGGGACAGTATTTTAACACCAACATGTATAAACAGAAAGTGTAATTATATAATAACTCACCTGAGGGGGGAGGTTGGGTGTAAGGATTGTGTCAGATAGCAGTTAGGGCATCTGGACCCCTAGCAGTTACACTGCTGCTTGGTCTGTGCAGCAGAACCCCGGGGCTGTCTAAGCTGCCTCAGGGATGCATCACCATACTGGATCCCAGAACCCATACGCTCTGGATCCAACTCACCTTAATGTGAACAGGCAGAAACACAGCATCAAATTTAAATGTGCAACCAATAACTTTTGTTTTGGTTAAAAATTAACAAAAAACAGTTGTTGAGCAAATACATAATGATTAGTGTTCAAAACTGTCTCATTACCCTGCATGGCAACAGTAAATAACATTAACTTTTTAATTTAACTTTTTAATAATTTTAGCTTTTGGGTCTGATTTCACAGAAATGTCTGACTTCATTCGTCTGTGCGGTTGTGTCTGTTTGCGTGTTCTTAAAGCAGTTGCTTGTCATTTAAACTTGTTATCTACGTTAAGAAAAATAACTTTCTATCTTGCAATTTTATGTTTCAAACAGAGATCACAAAAGAGAGGCACAACTACAGCTTTAATTACCTAAAATGAATGCAATGAGCCCAGGCTATAAAATTAGAGATTTTAAGGAACTCCAATCAAGACACACATTGGAGGCACAGGGCCTTAAACACACTCCTAAAGAACTGGTTTCTCTCACCTGACTCGATCTTGTTGAGGATGGTGCGAGCACATTTAAGAAAGCCTTCCTCTACATTCTCCCCAGTTAAAGCGCTCGTCTCCAAAAACATCAGCTCTGTGTGGGGGACACATTTAAAACAACCATGAGATTGTGGTGCCAAAGCCAAGCATCTTTACTGACAATTATCTTCAACAATTTTTAGTTTAAGCACTAGAATGTGTGATTTTTAAAGTATCTTAAGCACTTCTATGATCCACACAGTAGTGCTGTAAAAACAAGCACACTCACAAAACACCCACTATACTATTGTGTGGAACACCAAACACAGGACAAAGGAAACTCTCTCTAATGACATTTTTTAAATCTCACAAATTTAAATCATTGGATTTATCATTTACAAGCAAAAATAGTACCAAAATATTAATGACCAGCAGAACTTTTTTAATTTACATCATTATCAGCTGTGAAGAAAACCCATTACAAATTTATTCTACCACAAATCTGGGGCTATCTTGAAGGTTCAGGTATTCAGGTGCCGTATTGTGAGTGTCTTTAAATTGTGGCATAGGTTCAAAACCCACATAAGGCTCCTGCTGAAGAGCATCTTTTACCGTTCTCCTGGGCGAAGCGAGAAGCCTCCAGGAAGGTCACCTCACGATCCACATCCATATCTTTCTTGTTGCCGCATAGAATGATGACGATGTTGGGACTGGCCAGCGTCCGTGCATCTGTCAGCCAGTTAGTCAGAGCATTGTAGGTCTCTCGACTAGAAAACAGAGAGGACGGTGCAATGGCTGTCGTCAGCCCTACAAATCGCATTGATTTTCAAGCTATAACCATTTTAAACATTTCAAATAGATTGGATTTACCATTTAACCTAACAATCTACTGTGACATTTTCAGTATGAAAGAGATCTTAATTTAATAATGATAAGCAAATCAAGACAAAAACAAAACTTTTACCCATCAAAAAACTGACTGGATTGTGAAATGTTGGTGTGCCATAAAAGAATGAAGCCAGACCAAAATGGGGTTTGTGCAATGTGCCCGGAACACAACTTAAAGCTTCTTTACCATTATACTGTTATTTGTTATTATTGTCATAATGCAGTACATTAAAAATAATGCAATAAAGGTTAACTATCGACAAGATTTCAGAAAGATCCACAACAGTAACCTAAAAACTTTCCAAGGTGGAGCAAGTTACATTTTAATGAAAGATTACCAAGCCAAACATTTATCCTTTAAAAAAAGGGGAACCAATGAATCATTTACAATAAGAACCAGAAATATGGATATATTCACAGACAACTTAGTCTCATAGAAACTGCCTTACCATGTAAAATACTGTCCTTTTACATACAATTAATACAGTTTCTAAGAACTTAGTGTCCATAACTTATGAGAGTAAAGCAATACATGACTCATAATGCAGTCCACATTTCCTTATTCTGCACACGTCACGCTTTCTGGAAACTTGCTTTGAGTCTCCAGTCTCCATGGCAACTGTTAGCCCGTGGCCAAAGTAACGAATGGATGATGTTTCAGTTTAGAGCACTGAATGTGAGCCTGACAGTCTCTGGACTACAGGGCTGTAAAATGACCTCTATATTCTCTCCATCAAACACACACGGTCAAACGCACATGATCTGCGCTGTGTGAAGCTGACACTCTCTCTTGGTTGCTGCTTGCCAAAATATGTTATTACCAAGCTGTCAGTCTTTATTATTCCATTCTCTCCCTCTCTATTACTGTGACAGTAGCGTAGCAACCTGGAGTTTATCCGTTTAATGCCACTGCCATTCCCTGTCATTGTGTGCCTGGCATAGAAGCAAATACTTATTTTACGTTTACTCTTAAGAACAGCTTCAGAAATGTGGTCTTACCTTGTGATGTCATAAACTAAAAGAGCCCCTGCTGCTCCACGGTAGTAACTGCGGGTCACTGATCTATGAGACACAAGCAGAGACTGACCTCAACCAATCATGGTCAGCATACAGCTATGAGGATATTCTAACTGACGAATCACAAAAAAGTTACCTAAACCGCTCCTGCCCGGCAGTGTCCCAGATCTGCAGTTTGACTGTTTTGCCGCCAACATTGACAACTCTGGAGCCAAATTCGACACCAATGGTGTGGTTGGAGTCCTGTTTAACTGTAAAAGATGATGTTTGCCAAAAAGTCATACTACAATTGTCTCTGTGCATCTGTGCTTTAGGGAAAACACTAACCCCTTTTTAATTACCTTGATTTCAGCATTGATAACTCAAAAACATGGACTGATTTTTGTCACAATTATAGACAAACTCAACCTGCTGAAACAAATAACATATAAACTGTATTTTTTATTGACGAGATTGCATATTCAGTGCAGATTGAACTTTTCTACAACTTGCAGCTGTAGCTTTAAACATGCTGACTATGTTAAAGTTAAGTTAATGTTTCAAATGTTTCAATGTTAAATGTTTCAATGTTTCACTGTTTGTCTTTAGAAAGAACCGTCTTATTCATATTTCAAATGCATGTAAAGGTACTCTTGATTTCCTGAAGACCTTCGTTTAATGTCCTCCTCTTTGTCTCTGCTGAATGCTCCGAGAACGAAAGGTAGTTTTTTAATTAAAGTCTTTGTAAGACATTAATAAGCACTTACACTTGTTCTCTATGAACTGGTGAAGGAGGCATGATTTCCCGGTCCCAGCGCTGCCAATCACCAGGAACTTAAACAGGAAATCTGAAACCAAGAGAGAAAGAGAATCAATATACAGCTGAGCAGCGTAGAGAACATGTTTCAACGCTATGCGAATTGCTTCCTGAGCACCAGATGATCTTGATTTCCTTTAATCCAACTAAACTGAAGCTCCTCTTCATTCTTGTGTCAGGAAGGTCTATTTTTGAGGTGCATGTTCTTTGAACAATTAAAACCATCCTGAAATGTTCTTTTAACAGTTGCATTTACATGCATGTTGCTCATCAATCAATGCTAAAAGAGGCGGGGTTTAATTCTGCAAAGACGATGAACGCAACCAAGAAACTACCTTAACCCTGAACAGTGTTCTTTTAAGATCTGCATGACGTCTTGGCTGACAGTATTTTATATTATTATAGACCGATGTGTAAATCAGGTGGATTAATTACTTGGTCATTTTGATAGTATGTATATAAACAAGCACTAATTGCATTGGCCATTAAAACAACTATTTTGACCATCATTCCTTTACAATAAAATCTAGGGATTTTATTTAAAAGGCAACAGAATAGCATTATCAGTATATTATGGGTATGAGCCCTCATTCAAGAGACAATAAAATAATAGCAGGGTGTCTTAGCAAGCATGTGTGCTGCACAGATGTTTAGTGGAAGCAGAGCGGGTCCTGACCCAGCCCACACAATAGACCACAAGGTTCAGCCGCTGACCCATGTCAGGCGAGCTGTCCCAAAAGCTCTTTATGTTGGAAGGGAATGCAGAGAAAGAAGTATTGTGAATGAGATGCACTCAAGCCTAATGGCTGAAACAGAGAAGAGATTGAGCATTACTGGAGGATCTGTGAAGACTGTGGGTCCATCACAGTAAGCCTGGAACATCTGCAGCATGTACGCAAATGCATATGAATCAATACAGTATTGAATGTCCCCTTGAGCATTTGTGACAAACTCAACCACAAATGCAACTCAGACATTGACTTAAACATCAAGAGCTGCCTTGCTGTTCTGCATGGATAGGCAGCTACCTTATAAGTGACTGATATGAAGTGTGTTTTATACAGGCGGTGACTCCACTTGAGTAGAAAATGCATATTTTGGCAGTAGCATATGCTATGCTAATGACACAAGACTCTTAGTATAAAAATACACTCCACACACACATTTTTTGGTAATATAGTCCTTTTATAACATTGCTGCCTACTTTTCAAATTAGCCCTAATGTGCGAAGCTTGCCTATAATGCCCTACAATGCTGTCTAGATAGGCAGCATACTAGGTTTTATGACACAGCTGTCAGGAACTATCTATCATAAAATGTTATGACTTTTCACTGAGGAAATAAATAGCACAAATGTTCCAAGAAAACATTAAGGTATAATGAGTCATTAAATAAAGTGGTCTGTATTGAATCATATTAAATAAAGTGGTCTGCAATGAGTCCTATTAAATGAAGTGGTCTATTCTGAATCATATTAACGAAAATGTCTATATTGAGTCATAATAGATTAAGTGGTCCAGTCTCAGCCAGCCAGCTAATGGCTGCTATTTTTGGGGTACACCTGTGGACTGACATTATGACCTTGAGTTTCTCTTTATAGAAAAGCTTTTGGTAGGTGCATGTACACATGAATCTTGTACCAACAACTATATGCATATATCTGTGGATTAAATTACTCATTATAACACTCATATCTGACATGTGCTAACTGTATCACTTTCCATTACTAAACCCATAAGAGAAGTGAAAGGGTATTAAAAAGCAAATGGACCAAATGGCATCATTTTGTCCTCTACTATAAAAAGATGATTTTTGTTGCAGCTTGCACATCTTTAACTTTCACCTTAGTGGATCTAAAGATCTTTATATGGCAATTGTTTCTTAACACTAAACCACCAAATTAAAAAGAAAGAAAATTAAGTTCTTTTTTTTACATTTTTTGCAAGGTTTATATGCTGCTAAATACCAACCATAAAGAAATGTTTTTAGTCATTTACAGGTGTAGTATATTTTGGACCCTGGTCAAGACTGGTTGGACATCTGGATTACACTCTAGACAAACGCTTCAGTAGTTATATTACACATGACACTGAAGCACTTACCAAGCACACTGTACAATCTCTAGTGAAGCCCAGTATTGGAGTGTATTTTGATTTCACAGAATTACATGACGGACACTAAACAAAGCCTTACTTTATGTCTAATCACGTGTGTGTTTTCGCCTTAAGAGTAAGAGGTTTGAACACACTTTGAGTTCTCGTTGGCTTAGTCTAGTTGGCCTGTGAGGAGAATATTGTACGTTTAAAGTTAAATCATCAATACATCAATACATTCCATTTAAATAATCAAAGATTACTTGTCACTAATTATTTGTTTTGTTATTTCTTAGTGAATTTTTTGCACTTTTAGTTTTGTTTTTGTAATTTGGTGTAGGTGTCAGGCTTTTATTTGTGCCAAAACAACTCTACAGAGAGTCTATTAGAACTTCGTAATTGTAGAACTCTACTAGAGCTCTACAATTATGATTAGAGAATTCTTTAATTTATTTAGAGAGCTCTACAATTACATTCCTACTAGTAACAAATGATTTAGAGAGCTCTCTAATTCAAATATAGAGCTCTACAAATATGATTAGAGCTCTCTAATTTAGTTACAGAGCTCTGCAATCCAGTTGATACTAGTAACAATAACGATTAGAAAGCTCTTTAATTCAATTATTACTAGTAAGAATTATAATTACAGAGCTCTACAATTGCATTCGTATTAGTAAAAAACTCATTTTTATTAGATGCAAAACAGACTTACGCTTCCTTAAAATCATGTCTATGGTCAATTGTGATTTTACAATCCA
This sequence comes from Botia almorhae, assembly GCA_036877575.1. Taxonomy (NCBI): domain Eukaryota; kingdom Metazoa; phylum Chordata; class Actinopteri; order Cypriniformes; family Botiidae; genus Botia; species Botia almorhae. The sequence continues at coordinate 6,503 of JAZGTJ010003255.1, read as the reverse complement.
GTCCAGTGCGTGGTTCGCTTGTTAGGAACCTGGACTTCTATTCTATGTTGGGAGTCGGGACTCTTATTTTGAAGTGCGCTAGTGCGCTGTCTGTCTTCACTTCCTGTTTTATAATCGTCATCACCTGTTGCACTTTGACTATTTGAAAAATAGTTTGTCTATTTAAGCTCCTTGTTTGTTTATTTAGTTTGTCTGTGATTGTTGATGTTGGTGGTTCATGTTTATTATTGCTCTTGTACGTTTTCTGGCTTTTGGACTCTGGATCGTGGACTCTGGATTTTGGATTGTCCCGGTATCACGCTGCTGTTTGCACTTGTTGTCACCCCCTTTTATTAATATGGTTAGTGTTTGAGTTGTCTTTTGTTTTGTTCATTTATTAAATATTGTTTATTATTTTGTTCCCGTGTTCTGCTCCTCGTTTTTATCACAAACACTACCGCCCACCGTAACATCATTACTATCCTGAAATATATTTACAGACTTTGGATACATATTAATTGTATTCACATTACTCTAGTATTAAGATGACTACAAGGATTTTATTGAAAGACTATATTTTGTAATTATATTCAATCACCTTGGAGTATTGGTAAATGTAAGAGCTAAGACAATTCACAAAATTTAAATAGATTAATGAAATATAAAAGAAGAGGACAGACTGTAGTATTATGATATTTTGCATTGTGCATTCCTCTCTAAACCATTCTCTTAAACATGTGTCTGGTCGCTTTATGAAATATCATCTTCCAGAGACTGCTTTTACATGCCTTATACAGTGAAAGACTAAGACAGAAATATTCTGAGACAGAGGAATTTAAGAATAATATAAAGTGGTTAGGTCTCTTTAATAATTCTCCAATTAAGTATAGAGTATATACTGTCGACGTATATTAATAAAGGTAACAGGTCTTGATCATATGATTCTAATTGAATTCTTACTAGTAAGAATTCAATTAGAGAGCTCTTTAATTCAAATACAGAGCTCTGCAATTAAACATTTTTAATTGGATTTTTTTACTAGGAAGAATTAAATTAGAGAGCTCTGCAATTGCATTTTGACTAGTAGCAATTAAATTAGAGCTCTCTAATTGGAATTGTACAGCTCTCTAAATAAATTAGAGAGCTCTCTAATCATAATTGTTACTAGTAAGAATTGAATTAGAGAGCTCTGTAATTAAAAATGAATGGAAATCAATAGAGACATATGACTAGTAATAATTCAATTGTAGAGCTCTCTAATCGTACTTGTAGAGCTCTCTAACTGAATTAAGTTTTCGTTACTAGTAAGAATGCAATGACAAGTACCGCTGGGGACATTAAAAGACATTAAAACGCCTCCCATAGCTGTGTTATCTGAATGGGGCTTCTTTCACAGAGCTTCTTTATTTTTTACTAACCAACAGATGGCGCTGTTTTAAAAGGTTTGAATCTTTACTCGGAACAGGGGAAAGCTTCAGAGCTTTAAGAGGCATCATTTTCTCATTTCTGCTACAAACAGGTCATGCCTAAGACAAGCAGTGTTTCAGCAGGGCTACAAGAGCTCAGTATACAGTGCCCTAAACAAGTGACTGCATGTTATTAACGTTGCCCCTGGAGATTATATTAAACTAGCTAAAGATATTATTCGCCATGAGGAGCCATTACAGTGACAGGGCAAGACAGTCATTTATTTTCTGATGGCATGGAATAAGAATTTGTAGGCCAAGAATAATGAAACAGAGTCTGTTTTACAGCATTTTTTTTACAGCTGGGGGTTGGAAGCGAGAAAGAAGATATGAGCATGAGGGGAAGATTTATGCAACATGAAACTAGTATTCACATGAACTACATTAATATTTGATCATCTACAGCACAAATACATCAGTCAATAACATAGATCCGAGACATACAGTGTAACTAAGTAGTGAAGTCATCAACCAGGAATTTTTAGCCTATGCCTTGCCCAACACTATAGTGAGTGTATAAGACACTCACTTTGGGGCTACACTCTTTAAATAAAACGTATGTACTGCTTATTTTTATAAAGGCATGTGAAACAGAATGCACTATGAAGTAACACACAATTCAAACAGTACTATGCGGCAGTGTTGTCACATATCCTTATTATGTGCACGTTAAGGTCAACAAGCAGTATCCAGATTCTTTTCAGAAACCACAAAAGGCTTTGTGAACATTTGTGTAAAAATTTAGGCACTAAAATCCAACAATGCACTCAAACACACACATATAACGTTATATCAGGCTAATGTTATTTTCTATCCCACAACCCTACTCCCCATATACAAATCTAATATGCATGACATTAGACTTGAACATTTAACATGACATTAAACATGATTTGGCAGATTTATGAGCCACATTTTTATTCAGTGAGGACCAGATGAGGTTGTCATGAGAGTTCATGTTAGTGAGAACATTTGGCCCTGTTTAACCTGAACATGTACGTACACACACACCAGGGCTCGCAAAATTTCAAAACACATTTTAGCACTTCGGGCAGGCACTCTTCAGATTTTGGTAGCCCAAAATAAATTTCAGTAGCCCAAATAAAAAAAAGACTCCCACACACACAACGAAAATCTGCGATTTTCTCTACACTGCGCATGCGCTCTCTATCACGTTTAATCTGCTGCTGCGGGCGATTTCACTGGTCACGTGAGGATTAAAGTTGAAGTGAAAGTTGAAAGCAAGCGCACATTCAAACGCGATTTCAATACCCCATATATTGATAGCGGCTTACATACAACCTAATTACCCAACCAAATCTGTCAGAAAATGCAAAAGCATTGCAATACATTTTTCCTCAAAAGATAGCCCGACGGGCAGGCTGGAAATACATTTTGGTAGCCCGACTGCATGACACAATAGCCCCGGGACGCCGGGCTAGCGATTTTGCGTGTCCTGCACACACACATCAATCCTGTGAAATGATGCATGATGTTGCTTGATGTGACTCACTACTGTTAACGGAAGTGACATGCACAGAACAGTTGCGTGTACCCTAAGAAACTGCAATACAGGAAATTGTCCTCACATCCCTGCTGGCAAGTTTAAAGTAAATATTTTGATGTATAACTCATCTGCGACGTGAAACACTATTTAAAACACTGAGTTAACGCTTGTCCTAACACAAACAACCACATTTAAGCAAAATCTTTCTTTTAGATATCAGCATTAGTGCACAACCTCAAACGTGCAGTTGGTGTGACAGGCCCATTTGACACCCTAATAAACACAAATTCACAGTCTGAGCACACCACGGTCAGAACTTCACAGAAGTAATTTTAAGGACGTGCAATTATATTATTATGTACTGTTTAAGGAAATAAAAGGTTTGGATACAGCGTCGTTTGTCTGATGATGATGATGATGAAATTGAACGATCTTTACCGTAGGTCTCTGACATGTCGCTTCCACCGATAAAACCACTCAATACGCTAGTCGGTACCCTCTTGTCTCTCCCAGATATTGTTTTTTTGTAATTTCACTATGTAAAGCTAGTAGCCGGATGGCTACTGCTGCTGCTGCTGCTTCTAGCGCCTCTCGCTGTTTCCTGTTTCACAACACAAACCTGCTAGTGCCCAGTATGCGCACCACGAAGGCGGACTTCATGACGCACAAGAAACCACGTGTGGTAAACCTGTCAAGAACATACTGTCGAGAACTGCTCATACCTAAACCTAAAAGTCAAAAGAAAGAAAGGAAAAAACACATACATTGAAATAATGTCAGTTTATATTTAGGATCGTTTTATGTTTAGGAAGTTATTTTGTATTTTACATATCAGCATTGTGACGGTTATGCAAATCAGGACCTGTTTTAGTAACTCGTTAATAAAGTGATTTGCCACAAATAATTTTGAGCCCATTTGTTTAATAATAATAAGTGAATATTCATTTTATTACATTACATAAAATATCCCATTTCTTTAAATTACTGCAGAGCATCTGAAATCATAAAATAAATTCTTCAAATATACAAATATATAAATAGAGTTCAACTATGGACACGCGATGGCAGTACAACACCAGTCAATGTAATGTCGTCGGAGAGCAGCGCTGTATAAATGTTGCATGCATGACGCTGATGCTCTGCATTTGGGTAATTAACACGACGGTTTAAGCAGTAACAACTGTCCTGTTGTATACCATGTTTTATTTCCTCTAAAAATATTTGAAACAACATGTAGTTTTATTGAAAAACTACAATACATTTGTCATGTCAGGTGTCAGGTGAACTCCAAAAGAATTAAAAGATAAATAAATAAATAATAATAAAAATAGAAAAAACTACAGAGTTCATTTATAAATGATAATTCAGTCCCTAATAATGTGCAAGGATATGTCTGTATTACTGTTGTGTAAGAACTAAAAGTGTATTTATTTTCCTTAAACTGTTCTCTGCTGTCCACAAATTTCTTCCTCATGCACACTCTTAAGGGGCCCAGTGAGCGTATCTTCAAAGCCCTTGTCATGCTGGACCGCCCAGAGGCAACAGGTGATAAATTACAGAGTCCTCTCTTACTATCTCCATGATTTCCTCCCTGCCTTTGTTCTCTCTTGACAGATTCTCCGGCACGTTTTTTAAAGAGAGGAGGGAGTGCCTGCCGTATGAAGGACGGATGTTTTCTTAAAGCTGTCTAAACTCTAAATAAAAGAGACAGAAAAATAGGTTTTATGCCTCATGGCCCAAAGGCCCAGCTATACTAGGCCGAGACACTTTAAGGCTTTTGTTGTTTAGACTGCGGAGGGTGCTGTGGTTATGACCTTGGACAAATTTGCTAGAGCATAGATTAGGTTCAGGTCAAGGTAGTTTGTTCTGTTGGGTGTGCGCAAGTGTGTGTGTTAATAAAGAGGCATGTCAGGACATGCTGGAAGGGTATAGAATAAGAGGGTGAAAACCACAGGATTAAAATAGGCCTATAATTGCAAGAAATAATAAACAAGACCTAAGTGAAGAAATAACAGAAATGAAAAATGCTTGTATACAGCACATCTGACATTAAGGTGCTGTAGGAGGCAGAGACAAAGCTAAAAACCTGTATCACAGCAGATGAAAGCAACATTTATAATGCTTTATCATTGCTCAGGATAGTTGATCAAGTTGTATTTTAAGTATAAACCATGTTTCATTTCTGATTATTCGTTATTAGAACAAATTAATAAGGAAGTTTATATTGAAATCTTAGATTTTTTATTGCATTGCTGAGCACAGATACATTGCAGAGATTCCATTTGAAACTCTAAACGAGGCATGTCTCATCAGAGATTTTTTTGTTCCCCTGGATTGTTGTTGGATAAAATTCTGGATGAAGAWA
>JAZGTJ010003254.1:0-36545 GCA_036877575.1 Botia almorhae | reverse complement strand
CTGATCTGCAGTCACAGGTACGCATGTGGGTATATAGGTTATTTTACAACTGCATGTGGGCATATGGGTTATTTTACAACTGCTTCAAATGTGGCTAATCCAATCGGAATGTAGAGAAGGAACTATTATGTAAAATTAGTTTTATCATTTAAGTCATTTTAACTCAAGTATTGCATAATATGAAGCTGTCTTTGCACAGATGTGGAATACATAATCTTAATATTTTAGTTTGAATTCAAAAAGTACCTAATCAAAAAAAGAAACAGAAATTTTTATTATCTAAAAATTGGAATGGTTATGATCATTACAACTTTTTTGATAATTTTCTAGCAAAAATAACTATCATTATATATGCCATTACAATAATATACAACTCACCCCTACTATCAGTAAATGAAATTAACATGAATATGCCAATATCAAATGGAACCTGCAACCTATCTGTTATAATTTCCAGGCATATATTTGTTTTTGACATAACACCTTTGAAAAAACCAAACAATAATTTCAGCACAGTGTGAAACACCTACATGTTTCATGTTTCATTCCACCTCTAACCAGAATGCCACTAAGATGGGAGGTTTTTATAAATGGACAAAAATAACAGCACTGAGGTAACGGTTTAGTTTACAGAAGTGTCAGCAGTCACTAAATAATGCCCCACATTCGTATTTCAACTAAGCGTGTAAACATATGGCAGGCTCTAGGGCCTGAGGTTCCAAGATCACATCGGACGCCACGTTTCGCCAACCTAGCAACAGCAACCGTTATTTTGTGGGCCAGGGTTTGACATTAACTGAAGTCTGGACTCAGACTTAATGGGCTGAGAGATGCGAGTTGGTGGCAGACTATTGAAGCTGGCGTAGTGCCCGTCTCCTGCCCACATATGCAAGAGGGTCATTCCTGTCCCACTAGTCTGAATGAAAGGACTTCTTTCACTTGACTGCAATGGCTGGCACGCTGCCCCTTTCAGAGCCTGAGCTGACAGTCACTTTGGACCAAACAAATTGGTACATTCTCAGAATAATAATTAGTGCAGCCATGAACATACTATTGTTTCCACTGCATAATGAGGGAACTGCCTTCTGACCACGTGATAACTAGCTGTTGCCTTCCCCTTAACTGATGAAAAAATTAAGGGTAGGGAGGGTGGCTGTTAGAAAAATATAAATTCAGGTACAAGAACATGTCAGAAAATAGATCAAATTTAGCTATTTTCATTAATCGAACAATTAAAAATAACACATTCATTCTTGGTAAAATGATTTTGACTAGTAAAACAACATTCCATCACAAAAAAGTGTAAATGTGCAAGATTTGGTTGTAGTTTCTTATTTAAATTTTGTTGTAATATTGTTTTACAGCAATACTTGCATCTAATTTAGTGCAAGGATATTCCAGTACTGCAATAATATTTAAATATATTTAATTATAATATATTTCAATATTCATTATAATACAGTGTGTTACAATACAGTATATGGTAAAAAAAGTATATGATACTTTAAAAACAACAGGTTACCTTACAATATGACATCTTTAATGATTTAATGTTTTATGATATGAAAATGAATGACTTATGTGAAATGGATTTAAAATGAGTTAAATGTGTTTAAAAAAAGTGCTAACAAATTAGCAAAAACGTTTAATAGATAAACATGCAAAGGTCCTGCTTGGACCAGTTTATAAGCTACATTTATTCTTCTTCCAACAGTTATTATAGCATAAATTGTTTATATTCTCCTGATAATCCAACATGTTTCTGGTCACCCAGCCAACAGTAAATGTCATCACTCACATCTGTTTTCTGTTTCCACAGTTCACAAAGACAACATGTAAACATGATCAATTGTGTCTGCCATTTTTTGCTCTTAAAAGCACCTTTCATTCCACAGTGAAATTACATCCATTGTGTTCCTTTAAACTGTAATATTTAGCATTTTATAATCAAAGGGCAAGTATGGTACAATTTTAATGGATTTATATGGACAAAGAAAGACGACCTTCATAATTGTACAAAGCATGAACAGATAAATATTCCATGTTTACCTTAGAAATCTGAATATTTTTAAAAGGCAAGTTTTCAATTTTGAAAACTCACAAAATCAGCTGCAACAAAATCAATCTACATACAACATTCCAAAAAGACGCATGTCCAATATAGAATAAAATAAGCTAAACAATCTCAAAATCCATGTCTTATTTAGTGAATGGATTTCTAAACAAATTAACAAAATAATGCTGTTTGCAATTGTAATATCCCAAATCTAAACAATCATAAAAACTAACGTTATGTGAACAGTTATATTCAAACCCAGAAATCTGCAGTCTTTTCCCTTGTGCTGTTTAACTGTAATAGTTTATCACACAACTGAGTGCTAACATACCCTGAGCTATGTGAAGTGATACAGATTTCCAATAATCATTCACAGACAAATTGAACATGTGTGTTTGGCCTCCTAATGCATTACTGGAGTTTTGTAAAGACAACAGCTGTAAACGTCTCATCCACACTCATCCTGTCCATAATGACACACAATGATGCCGTTTCCATGGAAATGCTTTTCCCATTCTTTCTTTGTAAGATGCTTAGAGTTCTTGAACCCTGAGCACATTTTCCTTCACGCTTTGTATTTCAAAACATACAAAAGGGACTAAAATCAAATCAATCTCTCAAGAGCTTCCTTGGGAAATTTAGTTTTTTTGGGGTAGGGTAAAAGTGATTGGTCAGGTTTTAACAAATAGATTGCTGTGTATATATATTATGGGGAAAGCATTATTTTTAATCATAGCATAATGTTTTAATGTGCACAAAATTATGCCATGAAATATACCTGCATCATTTAACCAGAAATGATGCAGCCCAGTTCCTCTTATAAATTGCATATAAACTATTTTCAACACCTTTTCAAGCTCTTTGGCTCTGTTCATTGTTAAATGATAGTCTAAAGCCCACTTTTACAGTTTGGTGGTCCCCGGGTAAAAGGACAGAGGCAGACAGGTTAATAAGATCTATATATCTTCTGCCATTACATTGACTTCTTACTGAGATTACACCACACTGCCACTCTATTCTTTAACCGTGCATTATGGGGACATCTTTAGGGCTTGTAGTTAGACAGTAGCTTTGGCCAAATGGAGAAAGTTAACTGGAAGTCTGGGAGCAGAAGATCGCCCCCATCTGGTATAAACACAGAAAGCAGCAGAGAGGATTTGTCATGGATGAATATTCAAATAAACATTCAAAAATTCAAATAAAGAAATAATAAATTACACCTTTTCTTTAGGAAATGATAATATGGTGGCTATTTTTGCCTTATTAAGACTTTTTGCACTGTAAGATTATCTTATAATTCTCATTACCGTAAGTTTTTTTTTAAAGAAGAAACATTTTGTTCTGTAATGTGCAAAAATAAAACAATTGTAATATTTAGAGAAAACAAAATATTCATGATTTGTGTTTTGAATTTCTGCTGCTTTGAATAAAGAATATTTCATTACAGTAATGATAACAATCGTAAGAGGAAAGTCAAAATTCTGTGTGGGGCTGGGCTTAAATATTATGAAAAATGCTAAATCATAATGAAAAAGCTTTGTCCAAAGACACATCTTCATTTTGGTATTTTCTTTAATTTTTTTAACATGTTCGAATTTTTCTTTTAAATTGTTCTTTTTTTATTTTAATGTGAAAAACAATGCAAACTTGTTTCACCATCACTTTCAACTACTTATAATTTGATTTCAACTACTTAATATAACACATCACATTCTTCTCATTCGTTAAAACAACATAATCACAAAGCATCAGGTGTAGCTCTTTACATGCATGTTTGGAAGTTATTAAACTTACAAAGGATGTATTAACCGTCTCTTGTCCTCAGTGGAAGGATTTCCAATAATCAGCTTATATCAACTCAATGTCACTTGAAAGACTAAGTAATACTTCTCTGCTGGATTCAGGAGTATTTCATTTAGAGAGTGGGTTTGAGGTGGGGAGCATTTATAATGCTTTTACAAGCAGCGACTAATTAGTGTCATTTAAGCGTGGCCTTGTTATAACCTTACAGTTCTTTCTTTCTGTGCACCTATAGATTTTGTGAGTTCATAATGGAAGAAAATACTGTCTCCCTCGAGACAGTCGCCTGCCCAACCTTTCGTCACACTCTATAAAAGACAACCGAGAGGTCTCCAGAACCCACCTTTACAAAAAAAGAAATTCAAGAGTTTATGGGGCAAAGATCAAAAATAAGTGATGCTCTGCACCATGGCGAGTTTTGGGGGGAGGAAAAATAATTTCACATTCTTTAATTTTCCGAATAAAATGGACAGCCATTTCAGGTCCAATAATTGTTTGAACCAAGGATTTTATCATTAAACCAGAAGGGCTGGCAGATCCGGGGTCACGCTGGGGGTTGATTAGGTACGAGGAGCACAAAGCTCTCCTCAGTCGATGCCATTGAAAAGAAGCAAGTAATTTAGATTCAGAATTGGTCTTGAGGCTGTGAAGCTCGCTCCATTACCAACCATTTTCAATTTCAGCCTCACAATAAACATCAAGCTCGGTGAAGAAATTAGAGCATTCGGTAATGTACTAAAGCAGATAGGTGAGCCATGACAAGCTGACACAACCTTCTAAAACCTGTCTGAAAGAAAATCCTTGAGATTGCACTCATATTTGACTTGTATGGACACTGTGTGTTTCCTGACATGTTTTGCCCACTGAATAACAAGATGTGAGAGGCCTTGACTTGAGTTTTCTTTAGGGCGAGAGTGACAAAAAAAAGAGTGGTATGTGTATTAAAAAATAACTATAATGCTATAATATATAGCTATAATAATTATCTATGTTGGTGAAAAGTTGGTGTCTGACTGCTGTCTAATGATAAATTACTAAGGGAAATATTCTGCCTGTGGGGTAATTTATAGGAAAAATGTACATTTAATTTTCTGTTATTATAAAAATATTTTTTTGTATTGCTATTTTTTTAGTATTGTTATTTTATCTATTGCAAATATTAGTGAAAGTTTTATAGTATAAGGCAGGCAACCCTGCTCTCACACATCTCATCGTAGTTGCTAAGTAATTCTGAAGAAATTCTCTATGTTCAAATATGCCTACTTTCCTATTTGTGTATCTGATGGACACTTTGCTATCCCATGATGACACAGGACTGAAAATGGCAGGTGTAATATGTGTTTATATTGCCCTGCATCTGTAAACTGATCAGTGTGTGCTCCATTGACAATTCAGATGACTGCACTGATGATTAATTCAGTAAATATTTTCACAGTATGTGATTTTAGACATAGTACTTGTTTATCTAGGTGTGTTGTACCCCAACTCTGGGGTACAACAGAGTTGTGGTACAATCCTAACCCCAACTCTGCAGGAATTGGGGTTAGGATAAAATGTATTGGTTGAAAACAAATTCAAATCACTCAGTCTAAATGTTATGGACTTTAGTCAGGGTAGATGACCTATTTATTTTGACACAAACGAAAGCAATACTATGACGAATAGGCATGCAGCCCATTACATGGTTGCACTCAATATCAAGTGCCAAATGCGAAAATAAATTGCCTTTGACAAGTACACAAACCTAATTTATTGAACAGCCAGCTGATAACTTTATTAGTGACATAATTAATGGTTAAAATAATAAATTTGGGAAAACAATAGATGGTGTAGTGCATGATGTTAACTTTTACCTCAGTATAAAATTTGCTGTTTAATATTATAGCATTGTTTTTCACCATTTTGAGATGAAAACAGTTTCACAGGGAGACAGCAATGGGCAATATGATGCTATATGCAAGTGACACAATCAAATTGACACAATGAAAATTTTGGTCACTAATATAAAGTAACACATCTAAATATATTTATTGTCAACATATTTTTAAAATATATTTTTAAATAAACAATTACAGTGTCTTGACAGAGCACCTGCCACTAGCTAGTAATTTTGCATGCTATTTGTACAGTTGTGTGCCTTGGTGTCGGCCATTCAGTTAATAATTAAAAAATAATAATTCAATTAAAAAATACCTTCATTAAAATATTATTCCACAACATTTCCAATGAAGAAAGAGCTTCAAAAAGCATAAACCTTTTTCAACAGCCTAAAAGCATTAAACAGATTTGTTGGCTTGGTTGCCTGTTTTCTGTGTAAACTTCCACCTCAGACTCTGTAGGCACTACAAATGCTTATACTCTGTCTTGTAAAAGCAGTTTGATGTTAGAGCTTCAAGAACATTATGCCCTTACCACCGTCACTGTTGAAACATTCATCAGTTGTGTTAAATTTTCCACAAATTCGGACCGACATTTTTAAATCAATATAAATTTGTAAACAATTACTCTAAGCTTTCCTTTTAATCTTAAAACAGACTGCGAGAGGAGAACTGACCTTCCCAGTTGAGCCTGGTTTCTCCCAAGGTTTCACTCTCCATTTATACATCACTGGAGATTTGATTTCTTGCTACTGTCACACTGTTGGCTTGCTTACTGGGAGGAGGAGAACATTAACTAAGGATGGAGGAGGCTTTTGTAAATTCTGTTAATATCATTTTCAATATTGTCAAACTATAGATTTTTTCACTGCTTATTTTCTATTTTGTTTTTGTAAATGTAAAAATGTAAAACTTACATTGCATGGTATTACTGCAAAATCTACTTGTATATTATAATTCTCTCGTTTTTATATAATTTACTCTTTCAAAGGCCATTCTTATGTAAACTGGAAAGGCTTGTTTGGTGTAATATATACATGTGATTTATTGTGTTGTGTCATTATCATGTTGTTCATAAATCTTCATAATTTTACTATTGTTAATTACTAACACGTCTTACAGGAAAACATTTTTATTAATACCACGTTTTACCACGTATGGTTTATATGTACATTTTCCTTTTCTGTGATATTTAATTTTTGTTCAGCTGCTTTGCAACAACGCAACATTGTGGAAAGCCCTGTATAAATAAAATTGAATTAAACTAAAAAAAACCTCACTGATCGTTTTCTCTCTCATTAAATTAAATATGCCATTTACCTTTATATCTAAGGTCTGTTCCACATGCAACCATCCAGTATCCATCATTTCCTTGAGATGGCCACTGAGTTTCCAGGTTTCCTGACGGTTAGACTAGTCTCTCAAAGTCTTCCAAGGTCTCCAAATAAACAGTAATAGGCTGGAAGATGCCTCTTTGGGAATTAAATACATTATGTGAGGCATTCTATAAACAGGACGATTTCAGCGACCATATACTTAGAGGCCAGAGAGGGAGTTCATTTTCTCCTGCATTTTCCCTGCTTGAGGATCTGAGGGGAGAACTGACAGGGGAAAACTGGGCTTAAATGAATATTATCAGCATGAAAACAAAGTGACTACCTGAACAAAATCCATTTTACACTCGCCACTTCAATAGAGTTCATCCATCAAAAAGAAAAAACAGAGCTGCTGTGTGGAAAATAAGCCTCCACTTCTGGCGGAAATGTGAAAGAGAATCCTTTGGTTTGCACTTAAACACACACATTCTGAAGCTGAGATCAGACCCTTGGTAGCCTCATTAACTCTGTTAATGAGAAACTTTACTGATGGTAAATACAAATAAAAGTAATAGTGTTAGTCTACATGATTACTGAATTATTGGTATGTAAAGTGTACATGTTCATCTATGTTTCTTCTGACCTGGATCTGGTATCTGCGTTTTAGAAATAGATTTAAATTTTACTATTTAAATTTAAAAAAAAATTCAATTCTACATTTTCTATAATTTTCCTAAAATGTCCAGGGTTTCTATTTGTGCAATGATGCAGCTTTGGAACGCACTGAAAACTGACTACAGTTTTATAAGGTCTTTCTTAATAGACCTTTATCACAGCAGAATTGATATCCGGAAGTGCTTGTTAAAGCAGTGTATCGATTTTTCTGGTTTGCCTATTGAAACAGTGGCGCCTGCACATCGGATTACGTTCTCTTTGTTGAAATTGCCAAAATTCGGCCAAGAATATGTAGTTAATTGCAGTGAATTGCAATGTCAACATATTCCGGTTGCTAGTTATCCTTTTAGCTTTAGCTTATTACTTTTTGCTTCTTTTTGCTTTGAAATATGTCTAACATTGACAAAGATCTAAAACATGTCGACTTACAGAATTTGAGCAAATAAATTGTATGTCTGCGGTAAGCCATTTCTATTCAGCTTACACAGCCTACAAAGAACAAAATGCTAACGCAAACCTACTCATGTCATGTTATCAATTGTTAATCAAGACTAATTGAACTTTTAGCAGGATAAGTTTAGCTGTGATATAGTCAGATAAAGTGAACAGAAAAGTATTACTACGGTATTACTACAGGCAAATTGCTAATGGTCAATGTGAAAGAACGAGGAGCCCCATAAAGTACAGGTTGCTTAATGTTTCATAAGTTCTCCACTAGTCCATACACACTGAAACAACATTCATTAAAGGCATTATATGCTCTCCTGTGTTCAGTATATGGACACAACTTTATTGCAGTTTTTCAGAAGTTCTCCACTTTAGTTTCAAATAGTTAGCAAATATCGTCAAAATGGTCACTCTGCAATATGCATACTGCACACAAAAATACTCCCGCTGGGTGTTGTTGTTTCAAATTAGAGCAGCCCGGTACGCTGCATTAACACTGGTGAGAGAAATAGCGATACACTGTTTCACTTACTGGAAATGGGATGTGTGTTAAAAGTCTATGGCGACTCAAGCCACTTCAAAAGCAGTAAAATATGTCATTTCCAAGCTAATGACAAAGGCACGTTACTTAGGTTAGTATTCAAAACAGCTATCAAAATACATCAAGCGTTAAATTAGGGCATCTGGTCACAGAGGACAGCATTGACACATCAGTTTGGGCATGCAGAGCTAATCAACACTTTAAACTTACTGCATGCTTGACCTTAAACCTTATTCACTTCCACCTCCAGGCCCACACAATTTGCTGTGAAAAGTCAACCCCTGAATGGTGTCTTTTGAGAATAGAAGCTAGTCGCCGCTTCCACTCCACTGCCTCCAATTTACCAAAGGTGGTCAACATAGTGTCACCATCTAAATTTTATGAGCCCGTTGGTTTGGGGAAACACGCTTTCCCCTTTCCAGACCGAAGATATAAAATTTATTATTGGCTTGATTAAGGTGTAGGATGTTAAGAATGATCTGTGGGCTTGTGGATGCCTGCAACAAAGGGGTAGTGATGGAGAAAGACGTGTACAAGCCTTCCTGGTCAGGCAATTTCCCAGAGGTAGGTAACTGTGGACTGTGTTGGGATTTGGACACTGAATCACAAAAGCAGATTCCTCTAAATAAGAAGCACTCTGCCGTATACCGAGTTCTGATGATGATTTCAGCAGCATAGTTAGTTAGTCTCTAATGACTAGTGGCATGATATATTAGTGTTATATTATAGTGTTACCCACTGCTCCGGGTGTGTGTTCACGGTGTGTGTGTGTTCACTACTGTGTTTGTGCGCACTTGGATGGGTTAAATGCAGAGCACAATTTCTGAGTATGGGTCACCATACTTGGCCTCACGTCACGTCACGTCACGTCCTTATATATTACTACCAAAAAACATGTTATAATTGATTATGGATTGCTGAAATTGCACTAATATTTTTTTGTTAATTTGTTGTCAAGATGTCAAATACATGCCAAATGTAATGATTAACATACAGGAGTTGATATGTGTATGTGTAACATATTCCGAAACGGTCCTCCATGAAATGACCCCATAGGTCATTTTTTGCAAGCACCTTATTACAACTTGTTTTAAAGTTTAAAAGTTAAGTGCCCTCTAGTACAAATAACCCCATTACTATTCAAAATGTGGGTTTATTTTAAACACAATTTAAAGGTGAGGTGAGGAGTGAGGAGTTTATACACATTTCTTTTACCTACCATTTTATCAATTTCCATTTTACAAAATTTACATTTGGCAGATGCTTTGAAATTTACAGTGCATTATGAAATAAATTTAAAGTTTCTGTAGCATCTTCTGCTGTCAGTAGGAGCACTTATTCAGTAATGGGCTGCGTTGGGTTGCTCCTATGAGTTGTATTTAAGGGAAGTGACAAACACCTATGGGTTGTATGGGTTGGAGGACGTGTTGCATATTTCAAGCTGAACCAGTGTTTCACTGCCTGGAGTTCGGAAAGCTGCCCCTCACCCTTACCCAAGAAACTGAACTTGGGTGTCAAAGCCCAAGTTTAAAAGTGCCTTTAATAAAGTCATATGACAAAACCAACCTAATCATAAGCAAGAGTGCATTAGTGGCTCATAATGTAGCGTTGTATCATGCCGCATTTACATATAATACTAATCAGTGTTGTTTTCCTGCAGACAAAATGAACAAAGAACCAATGAAACGTGCAATCAAACTGTCCAGAAGAGCCTGAAAGCTCTTTATAAATCATGATTACTTTTGACTTTACACCATTACTTGTGAAAGTATGAAGTGATTATAGCTCATTTGCTGCTTTTTTACAAGCTTCTTCCGCTAACTTCCACTGAATTGGCCTCTTTCAGTTTACCCTTAAGAAGAACGAAAAGGGAAAACGTTTGACACTTTATAAAAACATACATATTTCATGAGAACTTCTAAAAAGGAAGCTGGCAAGCCAATAAAGGACTTTTCTCAATAGAGGTAATGCATACACCAGATGGCCTTTTTTCTACCCAAATTGTCTGTAATTATTTGAATTCGATCTCAGATTGTTTTGTTTCATTCTCGCTTTTGCTTCCCGCTAGATTCACATCTGTGTGATTCTAACAGGTGTAATGTAAAATAGACAGAGACATAATAAGGGAGGATTGGAGCTCGGCCTACATGGCGTGGCATTGAGCAAATCAAAAAGGAAAATGGCAGCATTTTGTGTCCACTTGAGGAAGATATTATGCGTTCAGTGGGGGCCGGTTTCCTCAGCAGCATGTTTGATGTGGTCAAGTTTTTTCAAACAAGGTCCTTAAATGGTAATACCCAAAAAATGTATATATGCTGGTGGACCTTTTACGATAAAATGTATTAAAATCAATACCTCTGTGGGTTGCCAGAACAACTAGTCAACTAATCACTCTTCAGCAAGTCCTACATATTTAAGAAAAAAGTATTCTGTTGTTTGGGACAGATTCCAAAGTCTATAAATTACAGTACCACTGTCATCTTTAGCCTATGCAAGCTAACAGCAACAAAAAGCTCAACTAACTATTAACTGTATCACTCCTTTTAATTTAGAATAGACTTCAAAGACTATTAACAAATAATAGTTTACAGTTTAACCACTGCTTCACTAAAATGCAGAACAATTTACTTTATTCAGTAAAAATGTGTCTTGTAATCCAGATTCTACGAAACTATTATTATTATTTAGCATATACATTTGTACATTGTTTGTTCCCCTTCACAACCAAAAACTTGCTTTTGAAAGCTCCTAAATATTGACTAGCTTTTAAAGGCATGCCAATAACATGACAAATAAGTGCTATACTTTACAGTGACTTGCATGTTTAGATTTTAAGGTAACACTTTACAATAAGATCCCATTTGTTAACATTAGTAAGCATTAACTAGCATGAACTAACAATGGGCACTTTATTTTACAGTATTTACTATTTAGTTTTTTAGATTTATTTATTTTAGAGTGAGAACTGAAAGAGAACTAAAAGAGTCAAAGTTTGTTTTTAAAGTCAGCTTTTCCATCATGGTGTGGTCCCAACGCTACTCTCTGGATAACCAGCCGAAGATTAGCTTAGCATCTCAGCACTGTCTGTGGTACACCATCTATTAGCACAGGCCGGGTTGAAACTGAGATGTTTCCCTTTTTTACATTTTATCATGGCTATGCAGGCCAGTTTCTAAATCATTTCTTTCAGGCAAGTTAAAGTTCTTGCAGACAATCTCAAGCTTCCACAAATCTTTGCTGTCACAGTCCCAAGATGTCCCAAAAAATCAGGATATTTCCAATCTTGGCTTGATGGGAGGAATTAAAAAAGGCAATTACAGGGAGACGAAATCTTGTGTTTTCTATACAAATAAATACCGAGGGAAGCAGATTACTGAGAAATCCGAATTGCTCATGAATTTGTCAGTCCCTGAATGATAGAACTTGTTATTACCAAATGTAAACACTGCCAAGCTGATGATATTGTAGTAAAACACATCCCACATAAAACATCTCTGGACTTGTTCAATTACCCAAAGCACATTAATAACCTCATGAACAGCAGTCAAGATTTTTGCTTCTAATCTTCTTTGGACAATAATGCAAGAAAATCAGTCTAAAAGAATTTGAGTAAAGCCAAAGTGAGTGAGTTAATGAGCATTAGCTACTTTCAAGAGTTTGTCTGACAACGCAGAGACGTCTAATCGCAGTAAATAAGATAAATGCAGACATATCATAGACAACAGACGCATTGGCTTGCAACCAAAATGCAGCCTTACAATGATACATGACCGTACCATAAGTGCTAAGTGGCTGAGGAGGAAATAGCTTTTATCAACAATATATCCAGTTATAAACGGTCACAAAGCAGCTCTTGCGAACTCCAAAGCAAGAAAACAAACTCTCTGAACAACTGCAAATGAAATAAATAGAGTTTGAGCTAGCATAATGGCTGCATTCGTCCTCTGTTATTAGCATAGCTAACACGATTCCTCATGATTTTATGTCGCCTCTAAAGTGTTAATGCACCACGTTATTGAACCTTGATATTTAATAACATTCACAGTTTAACAATAGCCAACAGTATAAAACAGAAACCAAGAACCATACAGTTCATGTTCATTTAGCCCTTTTTCCCTCTTATTTTCTACTCTCATGCCTCAGGTACCACGCTAAATACTTTATTTAAAGCAGAAACTCCATATTTTATTATTCATAAGCACTGTCTCACCAATGCAGGTAACCATCTGCTGTGGCAGATTACAGCTACCAAACCTGTCATTATCTCGCCACAAGTGCAGACATGTTCATTTCTATGCGTTTCAAAGTGTGGACACTCCGAGATATTCCATCTCACCCCCCACCCCGACATATCAACCTGGAAGACCATTAAAGCCTAACCACGTGAATAGCACCTATTCACAGCAAACTCATTGTTCATGGCAAGGTAAGTGGGGAAACCTTTGGACTGTAATCACAGACGCAGCCGATTTCAAAACGCACAAGACGGAGAAAAATTGGAAAACGAATGTTGAGGTACTCAACTCCCGCGGCGTGTAGGATACAGTGTGCAGGAGAGCGCGTCTAATTCCCTCTCCCCCTTTTTGATGCCAAATTAAAGATCTGTGCCAAAAAAACATGGCAAGCTATTGACGTTCCTGGATGTATGTGTGCAACCATGGTGTACAGCCTGCCTACTCACTGTCAAGGACATGTGACATCTGCTTGAGTCAATGAAATTTATAGGGTCGAACAAACCCAACCAAGTTAGTAGCTTCGTTAGTGAGTAGTCAGTGGATTTCATAAAATAAACGCACAGTAAAAATATAATGATTTAATAAAAAAATATTGTTCTTCCACCATCAATATTGTTCTTCGTTTCTGAAGCAACACAGACACAGTGGCACAGCAATACTGATGTGGTCATACGTGTGTGCTTTTAGGGTAATTCACAACTTTGAACGTTGTTTAACCAATCAGAATTGATGACCAGAACTATCCTTTTTATAATGTACAGCAGTGAAAGCTTGAAGTTCAGCAACATTGAACAATAACCCTTAAATGCCCGTTTCCTTAAAATTACCCACTAATATGCAATAGGATGTTAAATGACAAGCTGCTCAATGGAAATTATTAAAGCACCAATGAATCTAGAAAAAAAAACACTAAAAACAAAAACATTATTATAAAAATAAATATGGAATTAAATTAAAAAATACATAAAATGCTGCTTTTGTACAAAAAATCCTTAGGAAAAATTAGGCTATGGCCGGTACTATGGAGTGAAGAACAGGTATATGGTTACTTCATATGAGGAATATAGAAAGTTTTAATGAGAAAACATTCACAAACTTTGCATTGCCTGAGATACAATAGTCGGTTTCGAGACGCAGGCAGCTAATATAACCAACCTTTTTGTCAAGCCTGAGGCAAACATCTGTGATAAATAACATGCTGTGCTCTACTGCACTGACCTACAACAATTAATTGCTAATGTTACTGATAACTGTCAAATTAGATTAGCATTATCATGACTTTAGCTGCTGTATATCATGCACTATATTGCTCTTTGAGGAAGAGGTATTTTAAGGAAACTTACTGCAATAGTATCTTTTCACTGTGCCAATGTTGGTGAACACTTTTTTTACACAAGCAAAATTGTTTTGTGGTGTTTTGCAGGTAATAAATTATGTTAATCCTTAAGGGGCACTGGGGCAGAAATAAATAAAGTGTGAGCAAAGACAAGATTAGCATATTCCCAAAATCCATTTACAGAGTGCCAGTGTTTGGAGTAGGGCTTCCATTTCATCACCTATTATTCCATCATTGATGCTTCATTTCACCAACCCCCCACCTGCCTCAGACCCACGGACCCCACGCTCCCTCTCAAACTGCCTCGCCAATCTAGGTTTAAAGCCTGGTGCTTATTTGTCCAATATTTGAGTAGAATTAGTGTGTAACCTGAGGAGAGCAATTATGGGCCATCACGTCAACGCTTGTCCATCAATGTGAAAACATATTAATGTTAAACTGATATCACACTAAAAAAGTTTTCTAAAAGGTATTTGATAGTATCGATTAATCAAATGAATGGCTTACAATCTATATTTTTTCAATAAAAAATAGATTAATAAACATTTAAGCACCTATGATGAACAAGCACAGACAAAATTAGCACAATTTTCTGCACCGATTTCAGGGAAAAGTGTAAAATTTTTCAGATTTAAACATGGTAAAATGTGTTAAATGGAGCTGAATGTATTACACTACTGTGCTACTTATTATCAGCAAAAAATATAATAAAAATGAGCCAAAGCATTTAATAAAAGCCCATGCAAGGCACAGACACACAGTCAAATTCTGTACAGATGCAAGGAGTCTTCTGCGGGGCACTGATTCTGTAGGCCCCGGTCGAGGACCAAAACACTCCACCAAGCCAACGTAAGCTCCATCTCTGTGCAACGAGGCTTAAAAGTTGGATATTTTTATTTAAAGCAATAGGCCTCGTGTGATTCCACAGTCAAAACTAATCAGCCGCATCCCCGCACTGCTCCCCTCTTACCGCGGCCCTCAGCCAGTGAAAACATATTTCCATTTTAACGCCTGGAGATGATCAAAGCATCGGCTTAATATAATCAGCTCAAACCCCATTTACCACGAGCCCCACCGCTGCGTCTGGGGAGCGCTTCTCTCCCCTGGCCTATCTATTCGGAAACAGGTGCTATAATAGTAAATTAATTAGACAGAGGCGATGCACCTTGTTCTTTGTTGGCGCCAGCCCCTTGTGGGTCACAGCCTCCAGAAAAATGCCATCTGGGCTTGAATTCCCCTCTGGGAGAGGAGGGGGGGTTGTGCCCCCAGCCTGCAGTTGACCGTGGCACTTTTTACATAACAATTAACCCTATTAGCCTTGCACTTTTTCAGCCCTCCACAGAGGTACACGCACCTTGCTTGCCTTCTGTGAATGTTCATGCGTTGCGTCTAAATGCCAAGAATGTGGAACCGATTGGGGGAGATGAGTGACCCTTACTGTAATGCCTGATATGTGATACCACGAATCCAGGCTCTCTGATTCAGATTATTTATTCCCATAGCCGGATCAGTTACGATGAAGAAACTATTGTTCAGGCAATGAAGATATTGTAACACATGAGCAGCAGGCAATGTAAGATTGAGTAGCACTTAGCGCTGTTAAATACACATACATTTTTCTGATTGTGCCAGTTTTTAAAGGAGCGCTGGGAGCACTTTTTGACCAAAAAGTGCAATGCTCACTTTTTGACTTTTAAATTGCTTTGAAGGATGTTAGAGTCTTTCAAGGTAGCTAAGTTTCAAACTGTGAGTTGAGAGCTTAAAAGCCCAAGGGCTCCATCCATCTGATGTTAGCAAAGCTAATCGCATATAGCAGGTGAAAATGTGAGGAAAAATGTGACTCCGCAGCCTGAAATCTGAGCGTCAGTCAGTTTTTAACCTCCATTATCCATGAAATACAGAATACAGAAGGACGTTTCTGGTTAATGAGGAAGAAACTCATGATGAAATTGTTGGCCCACAGGATTTCATTTAGGTAAACTTGATGTAATTAGCAAGCCACCAAAGAAATAAATGCAGAAGTGACAATGTTGTAGAAATACAAACAATTAAGCAGGCAAGACTGATGCTTGAGAGGGTCTATTGTTGTGATACTACCATTCCACTGAAAGATTCAACCACGTGTTGTGCCATTCTGGGAGTTCCTGTGTTTGCAACCCAGATTAAGTGATTAATCAGTGGATCAGATCTGTGGGAAGAGGACTATAGAATTGTGATCCTCTGAGGTTCCAGGATCAGTCTCTGCACAAACATTGGGATTTGATGGTAGCTGAGCATTAAACCCTCAGCAGATGGTGGAGGATGTTCAGTTAAGACAGCGACTGATCTGGGCAAACAGATACTCTTTCGTCAGATTGAAAACACCTTGGGGACAGCAGTCAAGTGCTGGACTAACCTCTGGTGCCAAAAAACAAATGGAGGCAAATAATTGACAGAGGCCCTCTGATCCACTGGGGAAAGGCAAGGCTCAGCCCACTATGATGTAGGGAAAGGATTGAGGGAAAAAATACTCTTCTCAGAGAGAGAGAGAGAGAGAGAGAGAGAGGGAGATGAGGTGTTTTTAACCTTATTGCAGAGTAGTTTAGTTTATGACCATATCCTATACACTATAGAGAAGAATTAAAGAGCATTAGGTTAGAACATATAGAAAGAGAAAATATTTTTTTTGTGTAATTTCACATTAAATTAAAAAGTGATGAACTGAACAATTTGCAATAGAATTATGAATGATTTACACAACAATCTACTGTCCGTCTTCATTATCTTTCCAGTAAATTATGTTAATATAAGTATGTCTGAAAATATGAGTGGTTTATTCTTAATCATACAACAAAACAATTAGCTACTTGTATGACAATCTAATCAAGATAACATTTTTGAAAATAATTAGTTTTAGTGCTGAAAACTGTTTTGAAATTTGACAGCTTTTAATAGCCTTGATTACATTTAATAAATTAATTTAAGATACTTTTCCCCCACAGCTAGCTTAGCAGTACATACACTATTATTATTCTGACTATATTATTATAGTCAAAGTATGATATGAACATTAAAATACCAACAAACAACATGAAACAGACACATGGCAGCACTCGGAGGATGTGCTTAGTGAATGTGATCTGTGATGGAGATCACAGTGTGGGTGTGCGTTGTGCGTGTGTGCCTGTGTGATGTGTGTGTGGTGTTTGTGTGTGTTTGTGCTGTGCCCCCTGTGAGGTCACGGTTTGCATAGTCTCAGAGTGGTGACCACCTTGTGCAATACCGAAGCTCCTAATCTGCAGGGTAAGAATTCAGCTTTTTCTATTATACAGCTGGTAAAGAAAATTTATTATGGCACAATTTTTGATTTTGTACCAGGATTACAGTTTGCAATTTGTCAAAATTAGTAATATATATTTTATATTAAATTATGAATGATTAAGAATGATTTATTAATAATATGTTATAATATTGATACTTCGTATGTTTTGTACCATATTTTAATGTTTTGTACCATATTTTAATGTTTATGCTATTGAACGATATACATTTATTTTAGTAGAAATTTAATAAGTGTAACTTTATTTTAACAAAAGAAAACAGAAATAAAGCAGCACATATGCTGATGCATTGTAATAATAATTGATGATGCACTTCAATCATCAGACACGGGTTCGACTCATTTTCAGGCCGGTTGCTTTTTTCTGACACTTATCATTGTGTGTACGATCAGAAGGAGCTAATAATGTTCTTAGGAGGATTTAGGGCTGAAGTGTTTTTGATTTCAGATTCTTTATTAATCAGTGAGTGAATCTCATGCGCACAGATATTAAAAGCACTAGTTTTAATCTATAATCAATTCTTTTCCACAAGGCAAACCTTAATTGGGAAAAATGATAGCCTTCCATCAATATGTCCTTAAAAAGCATGGTGCCAGAATTAAATTTTTTTCTAATTCAATAAAATATCATCGGCGCAATTGGCCTCTTTCAGCTAGATAATATGGTTCGGCTTTTGTGTTCCAGTGCTACGAACGGGCAGATTCTTTTCAAAGTGCAAAAACTTGAGAGGGTGAGCGATGTCTCTTATTATACAGTAAAACATTTGAAGATTAAAAAGGAAAGTTAACCATTTCAAAAGCCGCATTGTAATGAAAGCCAGGCTGCCAGCTCTAATATTCTTATAATATTACTGTTTTTACCCTCTGAGCTGTACGGTAACTCTATTAGGGGCTTACTGTAGCCATGCAGTAACAGATATTATTGCCGTATGAATTTTTTTTTTGGATATGGTCTCCTGTAACATGCAAAAAACAAAATGCTCAAAAAGAAGAAGAGAAAAACATCACAGCACTCTTATGTCAACAAACAAAGCAAATAAAAAACACAGATAATTGCCAATCTTCCAAATATTTCATTTTCAACGTCTTTAAAATGTCAGTCAGCAAGGATGTGAAGGCAAGTGTACATTGCTGTTAAAATGTCATTCTGTCAAAGGCAAAATGTGTGTATATTTCTGGAAAAAAAACACAGCAGCGGGGAGCGAACATTCACTACCATGAAACAGAGTGCTGGGCTAAAAGGGGCCGATTCCAAGCCCAGATAACAGATGGAAATTGCCACTGGAGAAAATTAGGGTTGTTCAGAAGCCCTCCGATAAGCACCTATTTGCTTTTGGTCATAGTGGCTTCTCACACTTTATAAACCATCATTTAATTACACTGACGAGGGCTGATTGTCAACGGTGCCGTGAGGTAGAGAGGCCCCGGGTGTGAGAGCAAGAGAGAGCGCTCGCAGGGGCCGAGAGGACAAAGAGGGAAATTATACGTGTCCTTGGCATTTCAATCACCATCCCTAATGCATTAGAGTTCAATTACATTAGACACTTCTGCAAGAGAGAGAACGGAGACAAATTCAAGACAAAAGTATTTTTAGAGTAAAAAAAGAAAACATTTGTAAAGATAAATGTGATGATTTTGTGTGGTCACAATGGTCGTATTTTTAAAGCCAATTCAAGGAAAACTTACACAAGTTTTTTTCTTTAAAATTATTATTAGTAGTAGTAATAGTAGTAAAATATTTAAATGTTTAAGAAGTTTCAGTTTTAAAAATCAGTTTGATAAACAAACTCATTGTTGTCATAATTGTTACTATTAACGAAATTATTTTGTAATTTTAAGGAATTTATTTTAGCTATAAATACAACGTTGTGGTCAGATTTGACACAGGATTTAAATCACATCACATTTAAGAACTACTAAATTTTCTTACATAGTAATAATTACTACAAGTCTTACCTCCTATTAGGATTATCAACAGATCAATTGCAGATGGGTTCTGACGCTCTTACACTGGGGGAATTATATCTGTGGTAATTACTCCATTGATGTAGATAAGACATACATCATCCATTACTGATGGGTTACACTGCTGAATCTGAGACCTATATGTTGAGTTTCACTGCTGGCTAGTGTTTTGTTGCCATCTATTGGAGTGAAAGCTCATCTTATCTACACCACAGATGAACAAGTGCGACAAGCAGAATCACTGATGTATGGTGTAAGTAAACAGACAGTCATTTATGCATTTAAGAGATGAGAATTGTGGGTAATTTGTCATTTAATTTGTCTTAAATGTTTAGTGCTCTTTATACGTTCATTTGTGTTTAATTTGCCTACATTAGCTAACTTTAATTGTATACAATACATATTTCTTGTTGTTATGGATAGAAAGGTATAAACAGATATACGTTTGCATAGTCCAAATATGAACCTCACTTTTTGGATGTTAATGTAGTACACAATACTGTACTGTAGATACAATACAATTGACTTACTATAAATAGAATACAAATGCAAATAGGAACATAACATTATGCACTTTTAGGCAAAATAAGCAATACAAGAAATACGAAAGGTAAGTGTGCAAAAATAACTGCTGTACTAATGTATTACCAAAAATACACCCTAAAAAAACTGAAATATATATATATATCATAATACAATTAAATTAGGAATATTTAACACTATTCAATATATGAACATATTAAAATATATAATGCAAATGTATTCCCTCTCGGGACATATGATACATAAATTACCCAAGAAGTAGTTATAATATTATGATTATATACAGTATAATAAAAATTTAATAATTTCCTAAACATTGTGCATCACATCTTTGTGAGCAAATACATGCAGACAGCCTGTAAAATTAACTTTAATAATAACATATTCATCTCTCATCTACATTACTCTGTTTTATGTTATTTAACTGTAACTTAATTGTAACCCTAGACATTGCTGGCCATCTGACAGTTTTTTTATTCTGTTATACTGTAGGGGGCGCTGCCTCCATACTAATATACATCATGGCCAATTACACTGCTTCATTAATTAGACTAAAGGAGCCTGTCAGAAAATAAAAAATAACCTTATATATCTGTGTGACAGTCCAGTGTTTGTATCAGTATTGCTCATGTTAAGGTATCCACTTGACAAAATATAATTATCGGTGACAACAATAAAAACATGCATTTACTATGTATACATACCATACATGTACAAACAATACATACCATACACTGCCAACAAAACTGGCATTATAAAACAGAGCAAATTATCTTTAATGCTGTATCCCACAAGGCAGTTTGTTCAATTTGTCCAGAAAATGAAGTCCAATAAAAAAATGTCACAAAATTTTAAGCTCTCTTGACTTCTAGACATTTTTTATGCACAAACTGAACAGGACAAGTAAAAAAATAGATGTCACATATTGCATAACACTTATTCAGCATATTCACATATTCAGCATTTGAAATGTTGTAGGCACTGATGCAGTATGTATTTTATTGTATTCAGCAGAGAAAGACATCCCTGCCTGACACTTCCTCTCTGGAAAAGCCAGGGCCATGACCAAACTAACCAATGGGTTCATTTGGAAATTGACTGCCGCGTGATTGGTGCAGTCCATTTCAAAGCACTGTGGGCAGCCTGGATCGATCCCTCACATAATGGCCTTTCATTTCAATCACATGCTGATAGAGGCTTGACATTAATTGGTGAAAGATGTGCAATTATATATGTGGCTGGGGAGTGTAGCTCTGTGAAGTGTGCTTACAGCTGGGAAAGAGGCCAGACAGACAGACACTGAATTACCCATGAAGAGAAACAAGAGGATGTTTGAGTGGACTCTATATTGATGAGTACTCTAATAGAGGAGTATTATAAGTATATTATATGCATCGAAAGTGTGCTATAGATGGGTAAATCTCATAAAAAAACATCTTTAGGTCATGTTTCAGTCCAAAATAATGCATACATTTAATTTCTCCCGAATTCATATTAACATAAAGCATCTAAATTCTTATTAGCGTAATAAAGTCATTTTAACAAATATTAGCAGTACAAACAAATACTACCATGATGTACAAGTATTTTACAATTTAAAAAGCATAATCCCATTTTTTGCAAACAAAACAAAAACAATGAGATGTTGCTGAAAAAATAAACAAGATATTTAATTTCTTACTAGTGGCTTTTGATTTTGTACAGACAATATATAGACATATTAACATATACACAGTTACACATATAGATGGTTATCATAACCAGTTTTCAGCGTTAAATTAATTAAATGACGTTTATTTGTTAGTAGATAATTTGTTTTACAATCAGACTAATTTTTTAAATCACACAAAGCATTGATAGCTGAGCTGTTGATGTTGATATTCTGTGCATTATAGCAATATAAGACAAATGCATTTCTGAGTTGCTAATCCACTATTCCCTTTCAAAATAACATATTTGCAGATGACAGCACCAGCTTGTCAAGTAAAACATACTGTATATAAATGGCAAAACATGAACTTGATTGTCCCCCATAGTATTCAGACTGTATTTCAATATTTCAATCTTATTTCTAGAATTAATCAAATTTCGTGACATTGACCATGTTAAATACAAAAGGTTTTATACTTTTTTAACTGTTTTTCACTGAGAATATTTTAAAAAGCATCTTGCATGTTTTAAGGCTTTTTGGGATAACAAGCTGTCCGTGCCATCTTAAATCCATGTTTTCAAGTGACATACTAAATACTAAGACATTACTAATTCATGTTCATTTAAGTTTTCACACAAATTGTTATCATTTGTATTGGAAAATTATATCACATATGAAAAAGTCAAAATGAAGCATTTTCAGTAATGTCTCTGTAAATGGACATATATACTGATTTAAATTTTAACATTGTTTTATTTAGACAGCATGATCTGCGTTGTATTCTTTTGGAACTTGGAAAAAAACTAAATTAACTGCAAAATTCTGTCTGAAATGTATGTTTATATTAAATGTTTGCTGATAAAATGAGTCTGGCCGTGTCAGGATCAAGGCTTTGTTTCCCAGGAACACCCACGCCAATAAAATGTTTATCCTGAATGCACTTTGGATTGAAGCATCTGCCAACTGTATAAACAAAAGCAGTATGAAATAACGTAAAAAAATGTAAAAGCGTGTATGAAATATCAGTATGGCTGTAATAACATTCAGGACTTGTGCCTATGGTGCTTACAGCACTCCTGCTGTTGTGATATTTGTTGTTTATTAGCCAAAAAGAAAACACTGAATTTTAAACCTGATTAATTCTATTCTACCCACTGTGAATTATATTTGACTAATCTGCAGCACATAAAGCCTCACCATTACTGAACTAATTAGGAACAGTGATTACATAAAGATTACATAAAAAGAGTTTACAGTAGACTGTCATTGTACATAAACGCTTGACTATTTTGTTTTTATTTTTTATTTCTCCTAAATATTTTTAAGACAACATCTGAGATGGAACTGAAGCATAACAAAGAACAAAGAATTACTGCAAGTCTTCTGAGGTTTGAAAAGACACCTTCTCAACATTTTTCTCTGGGTTTATGACAGTCACTTACTAACACACAAAGACATACAATCACTATATAAAAATTATTTACAGTACACACATCTGAAAATGTACCATACTATAATATACTGTTAAAACATTGTCACAACATTTTTTTCTGCTGATTATTTGCTGTTTATTTGTTATTTCTGCAACAGTTTTCAATCTTCTTGTTTAAATGTCAGTTTTAATCTGTATGTAAACATGCTGCAAAAGTTCCTTATCTGGAATGTAAGAGAGATTAAGAATCAAATGCTGACTCTGCTACTCAGCTACTAAGCTTGAAACTGTTCGGCAACATAGAGACAACATTTCCTCGAAAATGTTTCCCCCGACCAACGTTCATCATGTGTCATTTAGCTATTCTAGCTGTTATTTTATTGCCGTCCTCTGTGACAAACATCTTTGACAGACGATTTTCACATCTGTGTCGTGCCCCTATAATCAGCATTATTATTTAACAACTGCTGCAATAAATGCACTTCTGTTTATGAGATGTTCTGCTTTCATGGCACGATGTCACATGCTGCCTGCGCTCTGCATGGTTTCTTTTAATGGCTGGAAAGTGCAATTTTTGAAAAAAAAAATAGTACAAGCAAAGGCAAAAGCATCCAATTATATATAAGTAATGTTTCACATGCGCATTACTTACCCCACTTTTAATAAAATGGCACCCATCATGGTAAATATTAATCTTTCAAGGAGGGGGACCATCTGGCTTTTGATACTAAATTAATGTTTTATAAAATAACAGCATCCAGAAACCACAAATGCATACAACTGAATGTTTTTAGATACTGAAAATCAGCACTGTTGTAGCTAAAGCTAATAAATGTACAGTAAATGATGCAATGTGATACTAAATAGGCAGGAGGGACATACTGTACATCAGTGACGTTTCACTTCAGCTATAATAGCAGGTTACAGTCAGTCAGAGACTGCATCATTTCATCTCTAGTCATGAGACACTGAGAAATAAAACACATCAAATCAAGAACGATGAAGATTTGATGACAAAACAACTATTGTAGTAGTCGATTAAGCATCCTGTGCCATATTAAAAGCTCTCAGAAAGCATGCTAAACATATTAGAGGAGGAAAGAAAATACACAGAGAAAATGACAATGAAACATCTAATTTTCACATTTTTTGCACTCCATCGTAACATCTACAATAGTATATACTGTAAAATAAAAATTATATATATATATTGTATACAATATAAAGCATAATTGTAGTTAAACGTAGCATCAACATAACATCACTAACACTTCTGTCAGTATTAGTATTTCTATGATTTATTTCTGTAACCTAACATATTTATGAGTCAGAAAAGAATATATAGGGAGGGACTTAATTGTAGGAATAGAAAACTGATTGGTTTGCCAATTATAGCACTGCTAATATATAGTATTTGGCAGGCAGCTAAGAGCTTTCCAAGGCAGAGCTTAATACATTATGTTGAAAGATTAGGAATCATACATAATGATGCCAGGAACATAGGTTATTAAGTTATATGACCAATTTTAATTCCATGTTCACTTTAGTTCCCTTTAGTTCACTTCACTTTAGCACCCTAGAAAACATGGCCCCTTTTCTCAGGTAGGTAGAAACTTAGTGTTAATAAAATATATATTGACGATGTATGCTATGCATAACTTACGGCATATATTTTTTGACAAGAGCAGCCTTGAAAGTCTATTTGCAGTGAAGCAGCCAAGACTTTAGCGCACGTCCCAGTCAGCCTAGCATGTCTTACAATTCTTTTCGCAATTTTAGCAATGGTATGCTGCTTAGAAACAGCAAAGTTGTTTGAAATCTTCTTTTGCATGGTGCTCTGAAATTGGAATAGACAAATTTTTGTGCCCAGGCAGAAAAACTTTAACTGTTAGCATCAGTAAATGTAATTATAAGCTGCCTTGGCAAACATGTATTAGCCTGCGTATTAGCCTGCTAACTGCCCACTATCATCATTTATGTAGTTTAACCAGGCACAATTCTCTCAAGCTACATGTATGGTATCAGGTGAACCTCCTGTCTGCTGCAAAACCCAGATTGAGGTCCTAATTCTGCAGTGTCTCTTGGATGTCCAGAAATATCAGTCTTAAACCCCTCATTTACATTTGAAGATTATGGTGAGGTGAGACTTCAGTTAGGTCTTTGGCCCTATTAATTACAGCTTTCCAGGTGAAAATGCTACTTCTCAGCTTAAATATAGGGTTAGGTCCTCTTTGTCGTGGGTTTGTCGATAAATCGTTTTAATTTCTGGTTTTAAGGCAAGTAGGTGCTCCAGACATCTTGCTCAAAGAGCTTTGAGAAAAGACAAAGTGGTCTAAGATTAGTCGCACATCAATGTTTCTGTGTTTAAGTCTAATCGCTCAGCCACTTCTGCTCCTGTAAATCACTGTGGATCATTTTGGTCTGTTTTGGCTAGACAGATGCTAAACCTGTATTTTATGAACAGAAGGAAGCTATAGTATGTTAAGTACTTAAAAAATAGTTTCTATGTATTTTATTGCGACTGAACCATTTTATTGTAACTGAACCATATTTAAATGATCCTATTTGCAACACAAATAAAACTTCTCAAATATAACACTAATCATATCAAAACCAACACAAATAATTACAAACAGGTAAAGGTGATTGTTTATTCATTACTCGACATTTTAACATATTAGAACTGTAGTGCAGTTTGGTAAATGGTAACAACTGACCCAAGTTACTAGAATTTTATGATTGGGCAAACAGGAACCTAACCTATTAGAAAGCTATTAGAAAGCTTCTGGATAAGTATGGAGTGACCCAAGGGTCAGATGGATAAGTCTAATATGGACCGAGAGACATGAGGTTGGTGTTGTGTAAATGAGCTATGATCGGCAGCTGACTGCCCATGGCTTATTGGGTTGTAACTGGCGGTCAGTACCACCCACCCCACAACTCCCCACTTCAGTACAAGTCAATGATATTGACGGCCCTATGGGGGATGCGTTCATGACACATAATTGAGACAGATTAATCTGATAAACCACAGCTGGTCACATAAAACACAAATGGGTGACACATGATTACACACGTTTAAGAGCTGTTCCCTAATATATCAGCTGTTATTTCTGTGTCCACATTGATGAAGCACGCTTGGGAAAGCTTTCTGACAAGAAACGATATATATTAATCGAGGGGAATGCAAGATTAACAATGTATGAACAATGTTATTGTATTTTAAAAACATTTTAAATACAGCCAGAAAATGTTAATTTACAAGAATACAAACCAGACTCTGGACAGTATGCCACAAAAAAGTATTTAAACTTGGAAAAGTTATTTTAAGTGGAAATCAACTGTAAATGCATATCTGTGTGTGTGTGTTTCGGTGGGAGGGTTAGTGGGGGGGTTGAATATGTGGTTTATGAGGACACAAATGTGTATAATGACATGTGTATAACAATGTAAGCATGGGGCCACTTCCTGTGTCCTCACAAACCATATCACTTAAAAAACATACTAAATGGTGATGTTTTGTTAATTAAAAAATGCCAAATGTTTTTGTGAAGGTTAGGTTTAGGGGCAGGGTTGGGGTTAGGGCATAGAATATACAATTTGTACAGTATAAAAACCATTAGGTCTATAAGAGTCTTCATAAACCACATATGCCAAAATGTGTGCGTGTGTGTGTGTTTGCTTGTCTTGTGTTTTTATTTTTGCATTTAACTGTGTTAAAGAAAGTTTAACTATTTTAGACATGAAAATTAAGTGTAAAGGCCAGGGATTACATTAATTTGCATTTAGCAAAGTCTGATCACAATAACGGCATAATTCCTGCTATAATGTGTACGCGACAGATCCCCAGAACGCATAATGTACAAAATGAATCTTAATGATTCTGCATGAACGACTGACTCTCCTATGGGCGACCTTACTTGGATGCTGCTTCTGGGTGGCGGTAGAGAGTCATCTTATTTAATATTCTATTCAGACTCAGATTGAATTTTGCCTGGTTTTTGTTCCAGTGCAAATTTTGACATTTCAATATACAGTCAAAGAGGAGCTCATTTAAATATTGTGCAGTTTGTCTATTGTTAATGGAGGCGACAGAGTGAAACTACTGCTTTGAAACTTGCCAAATTAGAATTAAAGTATGTATATAAGTGGCAACTTTTGCAGATAAAATGCTAAATCATGCACACGGTAAAAGCTGTGCAGTGCATATGCATTAAGCATTGTTCAGTGCCATTTACAGACATTGCCCTCTATATCAAAACCTTTCTCCACCACAACTACTAAAAATATTCATTAATTGTGACAGAAAAAAATCAATTACTTAATTAATGTATAATTCAGGGTTATGGCAAAAAATAATATAAAATTAAACAACTAAAATGTTTTAATATTTATTTTTAACAATTAAAACAGTAAATGCCCAACCAAACAACTAAAGTAAACTTTTAATACACATTATTTAATGTTTTTGCTGATATATGCAGTGACTAAACTCGCCTATAAGGACATTTGATCTGATCGCTAAGAGTAATATGCCATAATTATGTTAATTTTCTCAGATTGTCAACATATTGAGCTGTAATTTGCTATTGCCTTTCACAGATACCCAGGAGCTTGTCGTAAAAGCCCTTAAATTAAGAGGTTACCAGCTCTGCCCTCTACAGCCATGTGAACATTACACTGTTGTACTAGCCATAAATTATTGCTCATCCATTCATCATTCATCAAAACTTGCACTTTGGTACAGACAAGCCACAAACTGACGGGAATGATCAAAGACAGAAATCCCAAGGGACTCACCTTCCGGTAATTTTCCACTGTAAAGTCACAGGGGGAAAAAACTAGCAGCTTCCCACTTCAACGACTCCTTCCATAAGGATTTTCTGGAGGGAAGCAGACTGACATCCTCTTAGATTCCCATATGTTCACATATGTTTCTCCTCCAGGGCTTCCAGTAGAAAGCGGGCATCCTTCTTCACCAGCTCACCCCGTGCCTGTACCGCGATGAAGACTGGATCTGCTCTCCCCACAAAACAAACACACGCAGGTTTTTTTAGCTGTGTAACCCTGATTCAGGCCTGCCTTTGAAATGCTCTCTAGCCCACAACACAGACGGCTTTCATTATCTGCAGAGTCGCAGCGAGGCCTAGCTTTAAAAGCTACTGATTTCTTTTCTCCTTTAGCCTCCCACACAAAGGAAGGGCAGTTTGTAAATTACTTGCTCGTTTCAGCCCAACAAAAGGTACTTTCATTGAAATACCCCCCCACCCTCCATTTGATTTTGCTCAAATTTGATTACAAGGATTGAAAAAGCTGAAGAAAAAAGAGGAAATAGAAAGAAAAAACAGATGGCGTCCGCATTCAGTGACTTGAATGGCTTTATCTTGGTGCCTTTTTAAACTGTGGCAATCCACAAGCATTTCAGTTGGCTTCAGAAAAGAACTTGACGAAAATGATTGGTTTGCCATTTCTCGTACGGAAAAGTGCAAAGAAAAGCCTTTTCTCCTCAACCCTCCTTTTCTTCTTCGCTATCGCTTGCCTGGATCAAAATAATGAAGATTAGGTATTTCATTAGAAATTATAGCTGGTTATGGAGTAGGCTGTCATATTAATAGCAACCTGCCTGTGGCCCTTCACCATGTGCAATTCACCTAGACAATAGACTGAGGGGGACCATATATTGAACCTCTGATTCAAGCCTGATCAATTTTCCATCATCAAGACATTTAACAAAGACGTCGGCGCGCGGCTGGCCTGCCGAGAGCCCCCTCCTTGCCAAAATAGTTCAAACTAAACTAAACACACTTTCTCCTCCACAAAAAGAAGCATTCTTTCCGTGGAGAAAGGAAAGCGACGCGGGCTATAATTCTGTTTCTATGGCCCAATGGGCATTTCAGCATGCACTTGTTTTCAGCTGTAGATAATTACAGGCTGTGGCAGTCGGAAAAAGATGTGGGAACAAACAGAGCGTTGAGCTGCATTATTCTCTGCTTGTACTGAGGCACTTTTAGCTTGAACAGAAGATTCAGGCTTCAGGTTTAAATGGCCGCTGGCTGCAAAACTGCCAAAACACGTCACCAATGACAAGAACTTCTGCTATGGCCTCATGTCTGGTTCTCGGCAGTGAAACATTTTGTCATTTGCCAGCTTACAATGTTCAAGGAATATGTTTTATCAGTTTATGTGTTCCCTGAGATTCAAACCCATTACCTTGCTGTTGCTAGTGCAATGATCTAACTTTACGGGCTGCACCAAGCATCTAAAATTGTCAAACTTTATTGAATTTGTTCATCTTTTAATACAACATGTATTGATAAAAAAATCTATTGTTGCAGGAAAATAATCAGGGCCAAACTTGCCAATGGCAAATTAATAAGAAAATATAGCAGCCATTTTTTACCAGTAAGAGTAAAAGTCATTTTATCACTACCAGGAGCTCATAGTCATTGGCTTTAAATAGATCATTTGAGCCTTTCTTACTTGATTTAATGGATTTGCTATTTGAAAAGACTGGGTCAGAGTGGTGTTCTTTGTTTACACCACACAAAATAATTGCAACTACTGTTTTGTGATTCTTAGTAAAGTTACAGGCCAAATGGTAAGTTAATCTTATTTACCTCACCAAACTTTACCCACATTTGGAACCTGACAGCTGTTGATTTGAAACATAAACTAATTGCATTAACTAACATTTAAGAGGTGTTTTATCTGTAACTTACTCAGTAATATGGCTATTTTTATTTTACAACACAGCCTAACCTTACAGCAAGCAAACGGTCGAAGAAATAATCATGATTTAATGATTGTACAATGATACAATGATTAAATGACGTGTTAGTTGCAGTCCTAGATCGTCTGGTCATGTTTAATGTTGTAACACTAAATAAGTTTTATTTGTTGCTGTGTTAAGAAATATGTGGTTCTGATGACTTTATAAATTATATAATTAACTGATTATTGTAGACAACTTTGTCTAAATGGTAGCTTGACTATACAGTCAAGCTATACAGTATACAAATAGTAGTTTAACTATTTTACAATATCAGTGGCTTGTAGCTTGTCAAGACAGTTTCAATATATACACTTAGAATATGAGGATCTTCGTTACTTGTAAACACTGGAAAAAACAAACATAGCAAGTCAGAAAAAGAGAGAGAGGGCAATCAGTTAGACAGTGTTCACATAACACTTCCTGTGTGCGAAGGACTCAATGAACGACTGATTCAATGGACCACCTGAGAGAAGCCTGCATACAGGCACTCACCAGAGCAGATGCAGCAAATTTAATTCCTATAATTACAGACTTTTGCCTTCAACTCCATTTGCATGAGCTTTTGATAGGCTGAATGAGTAAAGGTCAAATGTCATTGGCAGGAATTCAGATCTGGAGTCATTTCAAATCATACAGGGTGCAAAGCGTATCATTTCCAGGGACAGCTGTTGTTATGAGAGCTATACGTGCTCTATCACAAATATGGGATCATTTTAGGGTGTATAAAACCTCTGTTGGGCATTTGTTGGAAAGAATAAGATTTACATTTGAATTCAAGCAAGAATAGTGCAAACTGGACTTCAGAAAACACAAGTGGATCAGTCTGAATTCTCATTGGTCAATGGATGCTTACTTCAGAGTGTGGTCAAGCAGTAACATTTTCTTAACTTTCTGTCACAAGATTTCACAAACCCTTGCATTGTTCTTTAACAATGTTTCCTTGTGATGCACCATCCCCATTTAAATAAACAGAATCTAGTTTATGTGTCCTTGTTTGGTTGAAAACTTTTATACTTTAACATCTTAAAGATCTTAGATCTTCCTTAAAGATCAAGCCAGACGACTTCTGTCTAACTAGAGATACAATGAACGAAGGATTAACCTTATCAGACTGTGAGAATAGATAGTGGCAGCTCTTAATTTTTATTTATAGGATGCTTCCAAAGCTATTATAAAATGTTGATATACGCACACTTGTGACCACATAGATGCAAACCAAGCTGTGACACTGTTAGCTTACAGTTAGTAATATGAACTATATTAATTTGCAGAAGAACAGTTTATTCTTAATATTATTATTAATACATCAAACTACATTTATTATCATATTGTTTTTATCATATTTCTGGTTTTATACACAAAGCAAAGCAAAACCTTGAAGACTGGACATGTTAGTTACAAATTATACAAATTATTTAGATTTTAAGTAGTTTTTTTGAACGTTCCCACATTATGCTATACTGACACACTGGTTCTTAAAATTTTTCTGGCTTGAAAGTTTACACAATATTATACTATTTATTAGTACATTTAGGTGCATGATGTACCAGCTAAAAGTTATATTCTTTTCATTTAAATACTTGGGCCAATGTTATTTTTTTAGATTATTGAAATTAAAAAAGTGCTGCATTTAAACAGTAAGAGGATGACCTTTACATATCCTGTCACTTTTTTCTGCCTGCAATAAATTCACCTAAAATCACAGCATTTGATAAAGGGATTACTGAAGAAAATTACGCCACAGTGGAGAAATCTGCCAATTTGACTTCAATATTTCTTGCTTCTTTTGCACATTTGGCAGTCTTATTTCTGTAACTAAAATTCAGCATAATGTGAGATTGAGTGTGTGAGTTCTTCTGACCTGGACTAAGAGTTCAGCCATTATCTGTTTAAATAGAGACTCCTCAAAGCTATAATACCCACAAATGCAGACAGCAAAAGGTGACGTGGAGTTTTCTTACTCAGACTGTCTTCATATAAATCATACTAGTCACTTCTAATACATTTTGATAGTACTGGCCTAGTGGTCATATCTAAGGTAGGAATGAATCTTGTGTTATGTCATGTTGTATTTCCACATAATTTTCAATAAAAAAGTGACAGATCTCTGTAAATATCAATGAAGATTGCATAACGATAACTTGCTCTATGATTACAATTAATATTTTTAAATGAATAGGTTCTTCCTGGTAGATATTGTAATAAAAGAATGATAAAATATTCCCTCAGCATATTTGTTAAGGTATAGTTTGTGACGATTTCACCTCTAGTTTGTAACTGTGCTTTACTCCTTACTGAAATTTGAAAGACATTTAAAAGCAGCATGCTAATGCTAAAAGACATTTTATATATTTATCCAATATTCTGACAACAATCACTGCATAATCGTGTAATTAATCATTTATTTATTCATTAACCCAATCTGCAGTAAATCAGTTTGTTGTAACAGTCCACTTATGGAGAATTTTATTATGAATGTAATAAACAGCAACAGAACAGATGAATACAATGATCGAAACATGAAATATATCAATATATCATAAATATTTCTATTATGCAGTCATAACATAAAAATAACCCCTAGGTCAGCTGGCCAACACTACATGAATGTGAAAATGTATATGTTATAGTCATAATTCAGTTTTTATCCATTTAGTTTCAGCTTTAAAACAGTAACTATATATCAGCCAGAGCAATGTATGTACATGTATACACTAATATAGTAAATATAGTAATTTCTCACTGTCTGAGAAATTCTGTCAATAAATGTCACTAAATTGTTTACATTTAAGGGTTAAATGATAAGCAGTTGAAAAAGAAAAACATCATCAAAACTTTACAAGTAAACATTTATGAAAACAACCTGCTCATAAAAGTCAGTCGCTAAATGCATTTCTATAAACTCCCCACAGCACTCAACAGACCTCACCTACTCAGCAAATGGCAAATAAGCATCTTATGTCCCCGAAGTCACATTGTCAAGCCCAATTATCAAAGTGTGCATCATAAACAAGCCCAGAACTTTTCAATTTATCTCCATTCAAGCACCTCCCAGAAGGAATACCCTTTGATATTAAAGCAAATAATTATCCAAACAAACAAATCACGCAAAAACATCCCCAAATACCTTCAGATGCCCAAAGGAAGTCTGCGGCCAGAGAGATGGTGTGATATATTTCTCCCTCACACTCTCAGTAGCTTCCCCTCTCTGCGGCAGAAAGCAAATGCTTTGAGACTCGGTGGCATATTTAATTAGAAGCAAGCTGTTTGCACTATCAGTGTGAGGATCTACCTCGCCAATCTCTCCTGAGTCAATCTTCCCCATCTCTGATTTTCTTTTATATTTATGCTGGAATATTTAATTGTAGACAAAAGGTTACTCGGGCTGCATTCACTGCACACAGGCAGAATAATCTGCTTTAAAAGGCTTGACATTTCAGGCTTTTCAAAAAGGCTGAAAAAATTATATCCCTGCTTTTGTTAATCAATGAAGTAGAACTCTCCTGAACAAAAGAATTAAATTGCTTGGTTGGTTTAATAAAACCAACAGAAATAGCTGCTTCCTCTGGGCTTTTTGTGTGGGGATGCAGCACATGCACCCTGCACTGTAATTCCATATGATTTGGGGGCAAAACTCTCATTTTTTGCACGCTGTTGGCTTTTCAAATCCTATTGAAACTCCAGTCAGTTTGCCAGCAGCTTGCAGGGAATGCATGTGTCATTAAACCTGACTTTTACTGACTGTATCCCCGTCCACTACAATTTACAATTTCTATACTGCCCTTGCCTGGGAAAAACTGTGTAATTATGCAAATGATGGGGGCAATAATTAGGACCTTCAAGCATTCATTGTATTCCTGGAGTGAAATCTATCCCAATGGGAGGAACCCAGCTTTTTGCTTTATTTCCTGTGCCTGCACATTTTGCCTGAGCAAAACAAAAAGTTAATTTTTAAGAACCATTTAGGTTGAAGGTTCATAGAATGTTCACCATACCCTCCATATATAACTGGAACATAAATGGAACATTTTTATGTAGTAACATGGACATTTTGCAATGCAAAGGAGAAGAAATATGGGAAAGAAACTTATAAATCATAAAGCCAACATAAATGGTGTTGTGCAATATTATATTATAGACACAGAAGGTGATACAATCTAACAAACATAATTTGTGATAAATGCTAAACACACACTTTAAAGGGCCTACAAGTGTAAAGTCTAAAAATTCTGACTTGGGACATGTAAGGAATCTAGACATTTAGGCAATTATTGTTACAAAATAAACTACACAAGACCCCAACACACTCACTAATTAAGTATGAATTATTGTACTTGTAGAGACCTGGTTGGAAAAACATAAAATGAGCACATCTGTGTAGAAAACAGATTGTCTAAATGCAAACAATGCATTTAATTACTATATTGACAACAGTCAGTTTTCAGAAGAGTGTTGTAGTCAACCAATCCGCATCAAGCATTTCAGGGCGCCATTTATTAAATGGCAACATATAATTTGATTATATTAAATTTCTGTGTGGGCACATTATTAATAACTACAAGATCTAATGTATTTGTTATTAGCGGTGCTTGCAAAGCAAAGTATCACTATTACTCTTTTGCACCTTCTTTTTCCACACACTGGCAACCACTTATAGGAACCTAGCAACCACCCCTTAGACTTTTATTGAAAAAATCCCATAGAGGTAACATTGGGAAGATACTTGTGATGTCATAGCTCTGCATCAGAATGTCATAAAGACTTGGGGGTGGGCACATATCACTTGGCTTAGCAAGCAGCAACAAATGGTGACATCACAACTTCATAGCCACACACTGGCAACAACTTATAGGAACCTAGTAACCACCCCTTAGACTGTTCATTGAAAAAATCCCATAGACGTAACATTGGGAAGATACATGTGATGTCATAGCTCTGCATCAGAATGTCATAAAGACTTGGGGGTGGGCTCATATCACTTGGCTTAGCAAGCAGCAACAAATGGTGTCATCACAACTTCATAGCCACACACTGGCAACAACTTATAGGAACATAGCAACCACCCCTTTGACTTTAAAAAAAATTAAAGTCAGATTATTTTAAAGACTATTTAAAAAGGTGAGAACATCATGTGAGAACATTTAAGAACATCATAGAGACAAGTGGGTGGTCTGGTAGTCAGTTGCACTGGCTGCCAGTAGCTGCTCACATCAGATTCAAGACTCTGATGTTTGCATTCAAATTGACTACTGGATTCGCACCTCCTTACCTGTTCTCACTTCTTCGCACTTCTGTGCCCTCCAGTTCAGCTAATGATCGTCGCCTTGTAGTTCCATCCCAAAGAGGGAAGAAATCACTTTCCCGGACTCTTACTTTCACTCTGCCTGGTTGGTGGAATGAACTTCATAATTCTATCAGAATGAGTCATTAGCTGTTTTCAAGAAATGACT
The DNA here is from genome assembly GCA_036877575.1 of Botia almorhae. Taxonomy (NCBI): domain Eukaryota; kingdom Metazoa; phylum Chordata; class Actinopteri; order Cypriniformes; family Botiidae; genus Botia; species Botia almorhae. Next base: position 1,130 of record JAZGTJ010003254.1, on the reverse strand, counting down.
AAAAACTCAACTATTTCGTCTTCACTTCCTTAACTAATCAACTAACACACCATCACTACCTCTACTTCTTTTATTAAAATATATATATATTTCAGCTTCTTACACTCTGTTGGAATACCCGAGACCTGTCTATAGCACTTATTCATTGTTGCTCTTATAGTTGTTGAAATTGTTTCCTTGTCCTCATTTGTAAGTCGCTTTGGATAAAAGTGTCAGCTAAATGACTAAATGTAATGTAAATGTACTTCATGCTAGTATCATGCCAAGTCATGCAGGCGTCGTGCTAGCATAATTCTAGCATTATGCTAAGTCATACTAGCATCATGTTAAGTCATGCTAGCATCATGTTAGCATCATGTCAAAACATTGTTTAAATATTCCTGAGTTTTGCCATGGCAAGCACCACTCACATTTCTTTCAGAAAACATACCTACCTAGTTGTAATTGATATTGATCAGGCATAAAGACAATGAATAGGTCACACCATGTCCCTATATCCCTAAAGTATGTTGTCATTCTTTATGGGGTAAGTTGTCACAATGAATAGCAAAAATAGCTATAAATTGTCTAGGGCAGCAAAAATTGTAAAAGAAAACTTTGATTAGCTGGCTTTTACCTGAATGAATCACAGTGTTTGAAATCAACATACCCTGACAAATTCAATAAACTAAACTAAACTGGAAAAATGACATTTGCCTTAAATTCTTATAGTATATAATTCTTGTTATAAGCTTCATGTAACAACTAGCTCTGTTCTTACCATCATATATATTATATTCAGAGTGAATTACAGTTAGTTTTGAAACATATTTCAGTATTAATGTAAATGCTGAAATGTTTCATATTTAAATAAATTGCCAACTTGTGACTTACGTTAAGCGTCTTAGCTGATGTTTTACGACAGTTGGCGTCATGCAGGCTCATTTTGCGACAGGTCTCTGTCTGAAGTTCAGAAGTCACCATAACAACACATGGTTCTGACATTCAGCTGTTAGTTATGAAGATGTTATAGCAGACGGACTAAGTTTAGCGGATAAAAATGGTAGGTGCCTTTTCTTTCAGTTGAACTCACGCTGCGGGTGTTGTTGTGTTTAGTGGGTCTTTTTAGAAGAAAACTGGCATTAGCACAC